>LOEQ01003712.1:44687-63114 GCA_001685075.1 Bramus lutescens | reverse complement strand
GGATGGTTGGTGGTGGGCTTTCTCCTCTGCCTTTTCCTACTTATGCCACCTTAGCGGGGGGGCGGGAGCTCTGGCGGCAGCTCCGGGGTGGGGATTCGAGCTCCGGAGTCGGAAGATCTGGGTTTGCTTCCGGGCCTAGCCACCCGCTGGCCGAGTGACCTTAGGCAAGTCACTCTGTAATTTGTCTGCGCCTCAGTTTCCTCCTCTGCCTATCAGTGTGTGTATGGGATTGAAAGCGCTTTTACAAAAGCGTCCGTTTACATAAAGGATGATTATCGTTTTTATTTTTTGAGTTGCGAGAAGAGTTAGCATTTGCTCATTCCCAGGAGTTAAATCCGGGAACCTTTTATTGGAGTTGGAGATCCGCAGGCTTCTTGAATTTGTGTGCAGAAACGTGTGGGAAAGTGCATTCTTGGGGAATGGGCGGGTCCATCGATAGCAAGTTTTCAACGGGGGCTGTGACCCAGAAGAGTTCGGAACAATTTTATGCCACCAGGAGGAAACTGAGGCCTACATGTCATTTGGGACCCTTCACAACCAATTTGAAGCCCCCATTTGAGTCCCTGGTATATGTGAGCTGCTTCTTAATGCATAATGGCTATTTCGGGTAACATCATTTCACTGCTTGGCTTCTATTCTAAGCCCTTTCCTCTCACCTTAGGGTGCCTGAAGGGTGGCAGATACACATGGTACAGTGGCACCCAATATAAAGCAGCTACAATTAGGAGTGAATGTGTTCTGTAGTATCAAGAAATGTAATATTTGGCCCAGCAATTGTTTTTCTGCTGCTTGTACTGGTGCCTGACTACTTTTCTTTCATTGACCATTTTCTACGACCATGATTGACATCCATCGTTTACTCCTATTTTGTATCTCTGGTTTGCGTGGTTGATAGTGAACAGGCGTATTTTTAAATGGTGCTGCCAAACCCAGCTAATGGTGCAGGTGGATATTTAGCAAGTGGGCTCTCTGAAGCAGACTGAACCAGACATTGGATTCCTGAGACTGTTTGGGATTATTTTTAGTTTGGCTTGTTTGGTTTGGTTCTTATTATTAATTGAAGGTTAACAGTCTCTGAAAAGTTTTGTTGGACTCTGGTTGAACCACAAAATCAGTATATTTGGAAGTAATTTGAAGCTTACCTTTTTCCTGGCCAGCCTTGTATTCTAATTGCTTGCAAGTGTGAGACTGAAATGGCCAAAATGCCGGTTTTTGTTTATTTCTGTTAATTGTCAGCTGCTTTCCTCAAATTGCAGGCCATTATCCAGCAAACACTATAAAAATGTTTGAACAGTTGCATTTCAAACATTTTCGTTTTGTGGAGTGGTGCTTATCAAGTGGTACAGCTCTCGAAGCAAGTGAACACAACATATTTAAGTGTATTTTGTATGATTAGAAGTTACCAATTCCGATATTTTATTCAAATGTATATAAAAAATTAAGTTGATTATTCCCTTTGCCAAAGGGCCAGAGACAAATAATTTCCCTTCAAGAGAAATGACTGTTTTGGAGAAAAATATGTTGGTCTTAGTTCTTTTGTAATTAAATCTGGATGTACCTCAAAAGACTCTTTAAGACTGTGGTGTTAAAAAGGCTTTCCTCTGGAGAAAGGAGAAAAAAAAATCAACTGGAATTTAAAAGCTTGAAATTCCCTGACAAAGCACAGATGTCCAGGATTGGAGGTTCATGAAGTGTTTGCAGTAGTTGGAGCAGATACACTTTTATGTGTAACTGCCACTGTGGACTCCAGGTTTCCAGATTTTCAATCGCTGGACCTGTGACCCAGAAGAGCTTGTCAAGATATGGGAGGAACTCTGGAGGTGGATGTCTTGTACTTTTCAATTTTGGAACTGTTGATTTTGCTGTGTGTAAAGAGGCAACAAGTCAACAAGCACTGCCACCAGCACTGTTACTGGGAACTTGAAGACCTGTCCAGACCCTCAGTGCAAACTGACAACACTCCATCCAAAGTGAACCTACGGTACTTGCCATTTTCCAAAATTCCTCTGCTTTCCATTTCTGCTCCATTTTTGTTGTTTACCCTGGGAATGCACTTCTGTGGTTTATCACCTGGCACCGCTCTGCTGTCTCCTCATATACAACTAAAATGCTCTCGTCCCTGTGACTCTCTTAACATCAGAAAGAAAATCTTTATAATGACTTTAATCTTTTATGTGCAAAATCTGATAAAAGTTACTTGGGTGCATTTGTTATTTTTCCATATAGCCTTGGTTTTAGTTATCTTTGCCCAAACATGCCACCACTTCTAATGAAGCCTTTTTTAAAGCAGGGACCATAATTGCTACATTATATCTAACATTATTCTTGATAAAATGAATTTATTAGATATAAACCACACTCTTGTTTCTTAATTCTAGATTTAAAAGAAAACTAGGGAGCCATTAAACCCAAAAAGGAATTGAGAGCAGGTTGACTGACCAAGGCCCTAATACTGTCTTGGTCGAGATAGAACTTGTTAAAGTGAAGGTTAGGAGAGTTTTATCGGACAGGAGCATAAGACAGCATTTGGACAATACTGAGAAAATAAGGGTAAAATTGGTGTGTTACCTAAAAATCTCACTTTTTATGCCTGTTGTGAAACCACTTTTCCTCCCTTTCACCTAATGGCCAGCAACCTGAAAACAAATTACTGCCGCAGAGTAGTTTTAAGACATTTCCTATTTGTTGATCCCTGAGACAGTCAGAATATTACCTCTATTAGAGAACTCTCGGCATTTTTTACCCAACTATTTTTTTTACTGACCCTGCCTCTAGCAATTTCTCTATCACCATCTAAGCCAGGCTTGTGACTGCCCATCAGACAGTTGATGTACTGACAGCAACCCCCCACCTCATTGTTACACTCCTGTGTTTATAATTCTATGTGCCTGTTACCTTATCTGTTTTTCCCTGCCCTTTGTAGTCCTGTGCCTCCTGATTGCTGAGTCTTCACCTGGACCCTGTGATGACCTTCCTTCTGCTAGTCCTTCCATCTGCAGAACTGATGCCTGGATTTCTGTCCATGGTGATTCCTACCACCTTACTACTGAAGAAGACACCATTCCAGTGGACCACTGTGACCCAAGAAGCATTCAGCCATCATGATGTGACCTTTACCTCCACTCCTGTTCTTCTCTGCCCAGATTCAGCACAGCCCTTTATAATGCAGTCTAGAGTCTTCAAGCCAAATAACTGAAGCTATTTTATCACAATAAAGGCCAAGTTTATTCCATAAATGTACAGTTCATTTCTGCAGTTAAAAGTCTTCAGAGACACATAGTAAACTTGGACCAGGGGATTTTGTGTTTTGTTTTGTTTGTGAATTGTCAACACTGTCTGAAAACGGCATCATCTCTGAAAACAGCATTGGAACATACTCCACAATCTCAAATGACTGAAGTTTAATGAACTGACTAGGATCCTGTCAAGGTCACTGGACTCTTATTTTTTTTTCCCTTTTTTCAAATCTGTAGCTGTCTACTGAATGAGAAAGCAGACATTCTGACCCATTGGGATCAAAACTAAGGCACATTGAATTCCTCATAGTATCATCTTTGGGTTACTCAGGAACCAAAACTTTTCACACCAATATAAGAAATTCTACTAAGGAATCCCTTTACCTAACCATCTCACCAGGCTTCAACCAGATTCCGGAAAAGACTTCTGATACATCAAGATAGAACCTATATGGTAATCTCTTCTGTTTATATAGCACTTTACAGGTTCAGGGCACTTTCATATAACATTTGTGTCAATTATTAACACAATCACACACCTGTTTGAAATGAGGAAACAAATTTAAGAATTAAAGCAATTATCCAAGGTGACACAGTAGTAGAAGGCAGTCCTTCTGACTCCCAGTCCAGTATTACCCTTGGCATTATCTTAGCTTTCATATTATTCACAGTATTAAAATGGGTGGAGACTGAAAATGTTCAAGCTTCTAGTCTATATGTTGCCCTTATTAGAGCACAATGATTGAAGTTTAAGCATAACTATATTTAGGCCAGAATCCCTTGATGATGTCACTAAGGTGTAGGAGCAAGCAGTCTCCATGGTGGCTGGTGATTTGGTTTAAAAAAAAAATAGGAAACGAGGCTATGCAGTATGAAACAAGTATTTTTACATTTTCTTATTTGTTTTTATGGTCTTTCCAAGAATAGCCTCATTAACTACAGATCTGCACTTGTTCTTATTGCTTTTAAATTTTATTAATGTTCCTAGACAGAGAAGGCTTACCAGTGGTCTATCCCCAAATTAATAGGTAGAACGAGCCATTTGCTTTTATATATATGCATATAATTTATAATTTTTGTTGTCCAGTGAGGTGATTAAAAAAATGTAATACGTGTACCCACACAAACAGTTCAGTGTAGTAGTATATTAGGGTCTCAAAGACATGCTGTAAAGCTTCATTTAGCTGTTCAGCCCAGTGTGCCATACATCATTCAAACAGATTGCTTGTTTGTTTGCTTTTGTTTTTTTTCCAGTATTCTTTTTTAACGGACTGGGAAACTGTTAGAACTGTCTTACCAGTGTTTAATTATCAGCAGATTGGCCTGGAGACCCCATAATAAATTGTCTTTGAAACTGCCCTTTCTCTTATTTTGTCCTTAACTGCTTGAATTATTGTTACATCTGAGGGTTACACATTTTGATGCTACCTTTTTGTCAAGGGAGCCTCTGAAATACAAGGGAGAATGGGGGGGAATTGACTTTTGTGTCAATTGAGTTAGCAATAACTTAATAGAGTCATGTTGTAACTTTTAAAGGAATCACTTCTCAAGTAAGGAGGGAAAAGAAAGAGAATTAGAGTTGTGGCCCAGTGAGATCTTCCTGCTTAAGTGAAGTCATCCAACTTAGAATTTCTCAAAAGTACTATTTGCAAATTTCCAGCACTATTACAGCTTAAAACCAATAGTCCTGTTCCCTGGTTGGTAGTCATTTTTAATACAATTATTTTTTTATCAGTTCTTTGGGAATTTCATGCAGTATATTTTGATCATATTCACCCCTAACTTACCAAAAACTACTCCCTGCTCTCTTTCAGTTTTGTGCCCCCTTCCCCTCAGTTTGTGTTGCCCAGATACTCTTGGGCACCCACTAGAGAGAGCATGGTCAACCTTTTTAGTCATCTTAGTCACTAATCAAAATTTACAGTAGATGCTTTAATTCCATCAGTCAATAACATGGTCCACATCAGGGGGAGAATAAACAAATACTTTGTCTACTTTGTCTTAGCATTGAGCTTGCTTACCCATATTCTGGTTCCCATGACCTATTTTTTGTGTTTCAGCATTTTGTGAACAACTTATCCTTATCACTGATTTTCCAAGGGCTTTGTGCTTAATGAAGTACTTTGAAGGAAAGCTATGTGGAAGTCCAGAGTAAAGTGAAGCTGCTCTGGAGTAGGGATCTGCAGCCTGCCACAACTATTCCTTTACCACCATGGTGACAACTAAAGGGACTTCTTTATGGAAAATTCTTCAGAAGATACTGCTGGAAACCACTGCCCTAGACAACATGTTTGACTTGAATGACATTCTGACCTTATGTGTATTTCCAATTCTATATAGTTCATATTCAGTTGATGCCGAACATGTTTGGAGATGGGTATGCCTTTGTCCAGAGAATGATCATACAGCGTTGTCAAGTGAAATTTTATTAATAGCATTCCATCCAAGGTGGACTTCCTGGAGTTGGATATAGCCAGAGAGCAATACATGTGTATCCTACACCGAAGAACCCCATTAACTTTCACAAACCTGTACCTAGTGGTACTGGAAGTATGTGGCTTGGAAGTCTTGGAACTTGAATATAGGAATTGCCTGAAAGCTGGTATTGAAGCTGATGCCTCATTGATGCCATCTTAGACCAAGTTGTTTATTTGACCTCTCCACATAAACTATGATACTCCACGTACAAAGGATAATCATTAACTATGAAGCAAAATCCAAATACAGTTTTTCCTAAAGGGACTTGTAACCTGATTATCATTCACTGTCTCAATTTCAACTCGTGACTAGTAAATAAATTGCTCCATGGTTTTCTGTTATTAACTACTGTTGCCAGGGCTTAAAGAAAAATTAAATTCCTCCAACATTTGTTATTTCTGCCTTTTCAAAATTAATTTAACTACTCAGCTCTACATGGAACAGATGATCATGAAGACATACTCTGAACATCCTTTTATCATATGTGACTTAAAACATAGCTGGACAGTTTTCCTCTATCATTGAGATATTCTTTAATGATTATTCTTCAGACCTGGTACCATCAGCTGTATGTGATGGGCATAGTTGGACACAGATTCTTTGACTCTAGACCATGATAGCTTGCTAGACATTTCAAGTAGCATATTGTCGACCTTTTTGCTGGAAAATTAGACTAACTTGGAAAAAATAATCTATAAATGGCAGCTAAGGATTTTTTCAATATTCTTGAGTGTCTGTCCTGTTGGATATTTTAATGGAGTTCCATCTGTCTCATACTATCACTTTACACTAGTTCAGAGTGACTGACTTTATTCCTTACTATGAAGTATTCTTAAGACATTAAGATTTTTTTGTAGAAAGGATAAAATTCCTGAATACTGAAATCATAGTGAACAAGACTTTGTGACCTGAGAAAATCTCATTCTTCAACGTCATAGTCCAAGGGCCAACTACCATCATCTACTCTTGAGTACATTGGGTAAATGTTGGAACTGCCACTTTTTATATTCTTGTTTCTTACCCTCTAACCATGGTTGTATGATTGTTGACACAAATCAGCAAATCAAACTCAGATCTGGTTATTCTAAACTGCTCACAGTCAGCAAATCAAAATCGGGATGATTTCTGCTTTTATCTGCAACTATTATTTGTAAAGAAGAAATCACAGATTCACTTTTCTATTATCTCTACATTATTAGCTCTTTTTACTGTATTTGCAGGAAAACTACACTGCCAGTCATTCCTTCTGATTCTGCCATACTCAGTTAAAATGAGCAATCAAGAATCTAATCAGTGATTGGATAAATAGAAAAAACTAAAACTTAAGGCAAAAGCCTTATTCTAGGGCCTTGTCTACTGTCATCATGCCTTGGAGCTCATCTAAATCTTACAACAGTGCCACCCAACCAACCAGTCTGAGGCCTTGACTTGCCTTTCAGATGACTCTTGGCGATGGGCTGTATTACAGAAGGGGAAGACTTGATTACCAAAGAAAGTAGAGCCAACTACAACAAACCTGGCTCTACAATCCTGTTGCTCTCAGATGTAGCATAAACTCCTAAATAGAACCTCAAGTCTGCATTCTCCTATATCGGAAGATTCGACTGTCAAGAACGTGTCTACTCGTCCAAAAATGAAAGCTGCCATACCCAACTGACCCTTTAAGATACAAAAAAAAAAAAATTGGAGTAAACCCTGTGGATTACCTCTGGAGTACCCAGGACAAAAACTAATTTATAGAGCTTCATTATTAATCTGCCTGTTCTTCCAGATTATAGTTTAATTATTGGTATGACTGGCCCTGCTGAAGTTATTCTGTTTACCTCTCTTCAGCTTTTAACCTGCCTATTTTGACATTCTACTGCAATCAGACTAACTGGCCTTGAGAATAATATCAGTTTCAGGCTCGTGCCCAGTTCCACCAACGAATTTTGAATAGAAGGAACCTGTACCATACCCTACCAGAACTTAATATTGACAACAGGGAGGACCATGCTGAATACTCCTTGGCCAACAACTTTAAATAGAGAATAACCCTGCTTATTTTCAACACCTAAATCATCTGCTTGATCTAACAGAAGTATATCAGGTTGAAAAGCAAGAGTGCATTGCTTTTTTTCTGTAATAACTAAGAAATGAATATGATTGACCAGGACTAAGAAATTATAAGTTCACCTTGAGACGTAAAGCAACACCAGAACTTGACCACTGAACTTAATTTGTAGCTAACTCAAATAGCTTCACAGATCTGTTTGCCAAGTAGGAGAATGGTTTTCCTGCTTCCCATCACCAATGATAAATCTGACTTAAATGGAAACTCTATGGTGAATCCTCGAGTATGAAGCTAATGGAAATTATCATTCATTCAAGTGATTTGTAGGTTTCCTAAGGACAGGACAGACATCACTCCTGCTGATTTTTAGAATTTGATTACCAAGGAAGAAATACCAACTACTATAAGCCAACTTTATGGGCAAAGATTAATCTCTGTACTTGGCCTTATCCCTGGATGTTGTTTTTTATTCCCCATTCCATCTCACTATAACAACTTCCTGATATTTTTTGGAACCATCTCTTCCAGTTTTCAGTCCATGTGGTTTAGACACTTGTTGAATCTTGTGCTGGACATGTTATTCCAACCTCATCAATCAGCAAAGTCCTTCTTGACTCTAGTGATTGGTTCAGGAATGGATGCATGATTCAAGTTTGTCCAATGATAATCAGCCCTAGGTGGTTTACTCAGTTGTGGAGAAGTTCCCTTAACTTAGATGCTTTTAAACCAGTAGGGCCTACTATGTTGAATGAGCCAGACAGAAAATGAAGCCAGTGCAGAGGGAAACAGCCAAAAGAATGAAAGACTTGAGTTCTGATGACAACATTTATGCCCCCTGGATCCAACTGTGCCTGAAGCTAGTGGTATATCCCCTGGACTTTGCAGTTATGTGAACCAATAAATACCCTTTTTGTTGAAGTTACTCTGAGTTGGGTTTCTATTATTTGAAATTGAGTCCTGACTAATAATAGGATTTATCAGCAATGAAGCTTGACTTGTCCAGGCTATTTGTTAAGCTCGAGGTCAAGGCCATAACAAAATTATTTTCTAAAAGAAAAACAGAATAATACACTATAGTATCAAAAATTACTGGGGGAAACTTCAAAGATTGGTTGAATATATGGTTCAACCATAAAAGAAAGTCTACATAGCTGTGTACATAAATAAGGTATATGTATTGTGAGTAGACATTGAAAAATGGCCACGAGACCTTAAATGAAACAAGTTATAGAAATGTAGTGTGTGAACTCATTTTGAAGTGTATGCTTATCTTTGTAAATGCATAGAAAATTCTATCACTGGCTTTCTTTGAGTAGTGTAGATTATACAAGGTTCAACTTTGACTATTTTACACTACCACATTAAACTTTATTTAAAAATATGAATTTTAAAAGTAAATGCCTCCTTTTTGGCAAATTACTTAACCCTGGGCCTCTTTGTCAAATGATTAAAAATAGCACTTGTATATCAAATCTAGCAATATAATCTTCATTACGTAAGCTGGCAGGTTAAATGTTAGGGAGCTTAGAGTTTGGTAAGTGTTCCTTAGTTTTGAAAGTATCCTTTAAAACAGCTTGACTCATCAAAATTACAATAGCTTGATAGCTTCATTTTACGTGAAAGATTATTCCAGATTTAAAAGTGATGGCTAAACTACTAAATCCTGATTGCATTGCTCACATCAGGCAAAGAGAAGGCAATGAGTCACTTTTTAAACTCCCATGTCACTGCAGTAATGGTCAGTAAGGCCTAACATGTACCCTGGATTTGGAGCTTAGACAAGCTCCCATGAGTGTCTTGAAGTACCCCTGAGTTCTGACAGTGTGACGTTTGCATCCTGGCTACTGGTTCACTGATGATTCTCTTTTCCACTATTAGTATACTGCACATCCATTGCTCTGGCCTGCTCCAAATCTCTACCTTCACTGACGACTCCACTCTTCCTTGAAAAAGAACACCTTCCCTTTCTGTTATTTTAGTGGGACAGTACATGACAATATACTGACCTCATACTCCTGGCCAAAGTTTGAGCAGTCCAAGTGTATCCTGTCACAATTGGTCTCCAACCAGGACTTCCTATTTTAAAGAGAAACATCAGAGACAAAGTGGCAGGAATTGAATCATTCTAATGAAAATGTCCCAGAGAAACAATATAGGTAATGATACAAAATCCCCTAAAGAACCCTTATACCTGTTTTCAAGGCCTGTTACTCAAATTTTCTTTTAATTGTAGACAGTCATACTTCTTTACAAGTTTACTTTTTGTAAGAAAAAAATGAAATTCTCAGATTGACAAGATGATTCAGCAGATAAATGTCCTTGCTGCCAAGCCTGACAACCTATTTTGGGTCCCCAGTACATACATATTAGGAGAGACCTAACTCCAGCAAATTGTCCTCTGACCCCCATCCACATTTGTGCTGACACATACATACAAATAAATGTAATTTTAAAATGACTTTCTATTGGTGGTAACCAAATGACCTGAAGGAACCAGAGAATAAAATATTAAACTTCTGACCCTCATGAAAATGATTATTCCCCTGAAACTGAATTAAAGGTAGTGGTAACCCACCCACCTAGAAGTCCTGAAGGGAAAGCTTTATTGTTTTGTTTTTTGCCTTTCCTGGGAGGGAGACTTAAAAACAACATCCTCCCTTGATGTTTGGAATCATGTATAATAAGAGCAAATGTCAGGGATCCAAGACCAAAACCATTAGGCAGAGATGCTTGTTCATTGGGTGACATAAGTTTAAAAGAACAGCTTCAGTCCAGAGACTTACCTTTAGGCAAAAAATAAAACCCTGATCCTCAGTGCTTGAGTCCAAACTAGAACTTAATGAGTTTCTGAATTGCTAAGAATGAGAAAAAAAATAGTGTTACTAAAATCTCCTAAAAGCAGCATGATTAACAAAAAGGGAAACCAATAGATTTTCATAAAACCTAGACCCTAGAAGCCATAAAGAGGATGATTAATTAATTAATTAATTAAAAAATAAATTTTAAAAAAGAGGATGATAAATGTATTTCTATATAAAACAAACCTGTAAAAGATATGTTAGACTAAGGATTTCCAACATAACAGACTCAGGATTACTATCCCTGATACGCTAACAGATGTGTGTCATAACTACAGGCATATATCCTGACAAATGCGTTGTTAGGCAGTTTTGTTATGTAAATGTCAGAGTATACTTAACACTAAAACACCCAATGCCACTAGGCTGAATCTGTCAAGGACCACTGTGGTATAGGTGGTTCATTGTTGATCAAAATGTGGCAAATGCACACAATTGTTAGTCATTTAGTGCTGTTTTTGCTGGGTGTTGTTTTGAGCCTTCTCAGTCTGCCTTAAGAGAGAGGAAATGCTCCTGCAAAAGAAACCACCTTTAAAGGACTCTTGCCCATGTCACACAGTGTGACAGTGTGGCAGAGCTGTGACTGCCACAATGGGCCTAATTCAGTCTGCTTGAGCCAGTGTGTTCTTCTGCATCTTTGTAAGCATGAAAGTATCTAAAGCAGTCAGTGAAACAAGTCAGCCACAAAAGGTACCGTTCACATTGGTCAGATGGCAAAATTTTCAAACAGAAACCTCCTATGGTGCTAACAAAAGTTATTTTTTAACATTCGTGGTGGGAATGTAGATTGTACCAATCTTTTTAAAAGGTAATTTGACAAAAATGAAAGTTTGAAATGCATGTTTTTTAGCCAGCATCCCTTTGAAAACTTACTCAAAAACCTATAAATAATACAACATAAAGATACTGGTATAAGAAGTTTACTTATGCTGGGCAATGGTGGTGCACACCTTTAATCCCAGTACTTGGGAGACAGAGGCAGGAGGACCTCTTTGAATTTGAGGTCAGCCTGTTCTAAAGACTGACTTCCAGGACAATTAGGACTACACATAAAATCCCTGTCTCAAAAATAAAAACAAACAAAAAAAAAGTAGAAAAAAAAAGTTTAACATGGAAGACAGATCAAGATTATTCAACTGGTGTATTCATAATGGATTTTTAAACAAAGTACGTACACAGAAAGTTATAACTGCTACTTTTATGAACACAAAAATATAGTGTCTAAATGAAATAAAAGACTAAAGAGATGTCTTAGGGGTTAAGAGTGCTTGTAGAGGACCCAGGTTCAGTTCCCAACACCCACCCACATGGCAGCTCACAACCATCCCTATTTAAAATATCAATTATCTACAGTGGTAGCAAAAATTAGAATCAATGAGAACTCTTTTTACATTATTGATGAGAATGTAGATTGTTCCAGTCCTTCTAGAAGGTGATTTGACATCAATTAAAATTAGAAAACACTTGAATGAAACAATTACTGAAAATTGAGTTTGGTGAAACTTTATTTAATACACTTGTTATAATGACTTTGTACTTATGCAAAGCAAATGCCCTTTATATCCAAGAAAATGCTGGTTCTAAATTAAATAATTTAAGTATAACTTTTAAAATTGTTACATTGAACATGGTCTGATTCAAATGAGACTATAATGAACAAATGGGTAGCACAGCAGTGGAGGCAGAGACAGGAAGATTGCTGTGTGTTTGAAGCCAGCCTGGTATATGACTAGTTCCTGAAATCTTTTAAAGAAAAGAAAACAACAAACTGCTGTAGAGCACCTGTCTCATATATTAAAGCCTTGGATTGGATCCCCAGCTCTTAAAGGAGGAACAGGATAAGGATGAAGGCTTTCACAGCTGACTTTTGAAGATGCTTGCCTTCCAGATAACAGATGCTCAACGTTTGGATAAGCCCTTCGCTACAGCAAAGAAAAGGCTAGCGGCTGGAGTGCCACATTCTGACAGAAGACTGGTTCTCAACCTGGAGATCATGTCCCCTAGAGAGATAGCATATCAGATATCCTGCATGTCAGATATGTCAAATAGTTCATAACAGGAGCAAAATTACAGTTATGAAGTAGCAATAAAGTAATTTCATGGTTGGGGGGATCACCATAACATGAGGAACTGTATTAAAGGGTCACATAATTGGGAAGATTGAGAGCCACTGCATCTGTTCTTCAAATAAGCACATTTCTTACCCTGTTTGGCAAGTAAAACACCAAATTCAGGTACTCCAAAGAAGCAAACCCAATAGGATATATGTATGTATGGTACTGGTATAGATAGATATATGATGGGGGCTTATTAGGGAAATTGATTGTATTATGGAGGCTCAAGAATCTTACAATAGGCCACCTACACATTGGAGTGCTGAGAGAACAATTCAATCCAGATACAGAGGTCTGATGAATTCCAAGTTCGTTCTGTCTGGGCTCCACCCATATTGAAAGTAGACCTTCCTCTACTTGATCCTCACAACTAATCTTGACATTAAAACATATTGCTTTGCTTGGTTTCTTTGAACTCCCAAGTCCAGTACAGATACCACAAAATTAACCATCACGAGGTTAGTTACTAGATTTTTGTAGCCAGAAATGAGCAACTTTTGCTACTTGTCCTTAAAAGTGTGCCCATCCCCTTTTCTTCCACTTGCCAGATAGAAGGTGGACTTGCCTGAGTCCTGAGCCATGTTGCTGATTGACCAGGAAGAAGAAAGCCCTGTGTGAATGCTGGTAGAGCAACAGGACAGAACTGTTTACCTCTGGACTTTATTTCCAGAGTAAATGTCGGTCCCTTGCACATCATATTTGAGATTTTTTTCCTCCCTTAGAACAAACCTTAATCTGCCTGCAAATAGTTTGATGGAAATATTTCGTAGGAACATCTCGTTCCACTTGTTCTAATTTTGTACTACAGAATCAACCTGCCCTTAGCTGGACTGACAGACAAGACAGACTGAACCCTAAGTGAATGACCAATTGAGTCATGAATCAAGCATTTATCTCCTATCAAAAACTAACGAATTAACACTTTGTTAATTTTGTTTATTATCTAGGTGACCTTCTATTCCAAGAGACCCCTGCAGTGCATATCTGCTGCTTTCATCTGCTCACCATCTACCCCTTCCTTCTTTTAATGAGGACATATCAGTTGTTATTTTCAGTTTCCCACCATCTGAACATATGATACCTGTCTCTGGCCCCAGAAATAAGGGTAGAGTTCTGACTAACCGAGCACTTGAGAATCTTGGTCAGGATAATTGGATAAGGGATGAATATAAGATCTAAGATAAACTAGTTCTATACAAACAGAGCTGTTTCCAGGGGTGAGAGAAGCCATTTCCTTTGTTTTTAATCCCTTGAACTTAGAATTACCAGGTTGTAGACCTAACACTACTGACAGCTATCTTGCCACAACACAGAGATTGTCTGTCTGACAGCAGGCTGAGATATTCCCAAAACTGCCCAACTAGATCCAGCCATGCCTGAAGGGAGTATAACCCAGGATACTTTGAAAGCCAGCAGATCCCAGTTGTTCATATTCAGTATAACTTGTCTTCTCTTTTCATGAATTGGGCAGTGTCCTGACTCACTCACCTCCCATTCAACTTACTGGCATCTGTCATGTAGTGATAGGTGTGAGAAATTACATAAAAGATATTTGTAAGAGACAGAAACGTGGAACCAATTCATTATAGTAAATTTAGCCAAGGAATTTTCTGCATTAGTAAAGCTGAGGGTGCTGGCCAGCAACTCGGCCTTTCTGAGTCAGTTCATTTTAAAAGAAGTAGCAATCCCTCCCTTAAACACTGTCAGATAGAAAGCAGAATAGTGAACACAAATACCATGGCAGGTACATAGTAAGCCCTCAGCAAATGGCAGCTGTTGGTAATGCCATTAAGATGACACCATGGAAGGCTCAAGATGGTGGGGTGGAGAGTGGACAGTAACCATTTCTTCTGTTTATGTTTTTTTGTTGTTGTTGTTGGTGGTGGTGGTGGTGGTGATTTTTTGCTGTTGTTGTTTCTTTTCAAGACAGGGTTTCTCTGTAGCTTTGGAGTCTGTCCTGGAACTAGCTCTTGTAGACCAGGCTGGCCTTGAACTCATTGGGATTAAAGGCATGTACCACCACCTCCTGGCTCTATTTAGTTTTGAGTGTGTGTGTGTGTGTGTGTGTGTGTGTGTGTGTTGATGTGTGTGCATGCACATGTGTGCACAATTCACCTGCACCACACTCATACATGGTGTTTGCAGATGCCAGAAAAGGACATCAAGTTTTCTGGAACTAGAATTATAGAAGTGGTGCTGGAACTGAACCCAGGTGCTCTTTTTTTAACCCCAGCCTCAACCGTTAAGATCTGTGACATGCACACACTTTCACATTTAATATCCTTTAAAAGGAAAATCAACTCTCTACTACCCTCAAAAATGCTGGTGCCTGTTGACTTTTTAGCAAATGGGGTATAGGCCTTGGTTAAGGAGGCTCAATGTTCTCTGTATCAGGACAGCCTGGTACACTCCACACAAACAATGCTTCCCCATTTCTCTGACTATATCAAACAAACAAAAAAAAACACATAGAACCTGCTGCACTGGTACATACATATGATCTCAACTACTTGGGAAACTGAGGCAAGAGGATTGTGAAGGAGATATGGCTCAGAAATTAAGAGCACTGATTATTCTTGCACAGGACTGAAGTTCAGTTCCCAGTACTCTTTTGACCTCCATGGCACCAGGCACACACATGTACACATACACACATTCAGGCAAAACACTCATACACAGAAATCTTGTTTTAAAAAGTTAAAAGAGGATTGTGATTTAAAAGCAGCCTAAACAATATATTAAGAAGCTGTCTAAATAAATAAATGAACAGATGTCCTGGCAGGCCATGATGATGCCACACACTTTTGATCCCAGCACTCAGGAGGCAGAAGCAGTCAGCTCTCTGATTTCAAGGTCAGCCTGGTCTGCAGAGCAAGTTCCAGAACAGCCAGGGTTACACAGAGAAACCCTGTCTCGAAAACAATGTCCTGAAGTAGCAACAAGGATCCAGGGGATATATATGTGCTCAGTTAGAAGTCTAAACTATTAGAATAACCCACTAGACTGCTTTGCTGCTAATTGTCATCCTGCTCCATCAAGCCTCAAAGTTTAGACACAGATCAGTGCTTCTCAACCTTCCTCATGCTGTGACCTTTTAATACAGTTTTCCATGTTGTGGTGACCCCTGACCATAAAATTATTTTGTTGCAACTTCATAACTAATTTTGCTACTGTTATGAAGCTAGAGGTTTGTTGAAGGGATCAGGACCCACAAGTTGAGAGCCACTGCAGTAGATATAATTAGATCTAATCATGGATCCAGGAGACGGGATGAGGGCACACCATTGACCTCATCAAGTGTTGAACATTGAGGGCATGGGAGCCCATAGGCTCATTGTCTCTGTGCTGAGGCCACAGAAATTGACTTCAGGCACAAGTACTCGCTGACATGCTCAAAAGATGACAATGGTCTTTAGAACCCCGTCTGAGGAACACTGAATTAGCATTTAAAGTCACATTGCCTTGTGACGAGGATAATTACACATCAGCACGTTCTGTGTAGACTCTGTATCATTAAATTTTCCAATGCAGTCATTTAGGGTGTACCATATAAACATGCTCATGTGTGCATACACATGTCACACAACACCAATCTAAGACAGCCACAGGAGCAACTTGGGGTTTTGAAGAAGGCAGCCTGTAGGGAGAGGAAGAGACCATCCACACACTCCAGAGAAAATGGCTCAATTCACATGGTCTCTCAGTTTTTCCTGGCTCAGAGTGTTTACTCCCACCCCCAGTTCCCAGCCACTTTGGTATTCTCCAGCACATCTAACTACAGGAAAGTTACAATGATACAAAATTAATGTGAAAAGGCCTCACAAAACCTCCAGTCTGCAATAGCAGGCGATTTGGCTTCTGCTGAAAAGTAAATTGATACCAAGTTGTTCTTAGCTGCTTGCCAAATGCATTGCCTTTTCCTCATGCCTGGAGCACCAGAAAAGGGAACAAGGACTCAGGCTGTGTTTATATCTCTGCCTGGAAACTAGAGACCTTTCCCAGTTCCATCTTTTAAGGCAAACCCCAGTCAATTAGCTTTCTGTCCAACAGCCCCCCAGAGCCTCAGTTTACCTGTGTGCACCTATTCCATGATAAGTGGCTTCTCTTGCTTCACTTTCAGAAGCACATTCTAATGGAACAGGCTAGGGAGGCTGAGGCTGGAGAATCATAAATTCAAGCCCAGCTTTGACAGACAATTTAGGGAGAACCTGTTACAAAATAGAAGTTATAAAATGGTGAGGATATAGCTCAGGAGAACACTTGCCTAGCATATGTAAGGTCAAGCATATGTGAAAGCCTGTGTCTGATACACGCTATACTTCAAGAAAGAGAAGAAAGGATGCCTTTAATCCCAGCACTCAGGAGGTAGCCTCGTCTACAAGTTCCAGGCTCCACAGCTACAGAGAAACCGTCTCAAAAAACAGAGAGAGAGAGAGAGAGAGAGAGAGAGAGAGAGAGAACAGGAGATGAGGGAGAATCTACCTGTGCACCTTCTGTGTTAGTTTTCTGAAAGGAAGAAGTGTTTGTTTTAGTCTATAGTCCCTTGACCCCACCAGGCTGAGCCTGAAGCAAGAAGACACCCCAGTGTCTTTCTGCCAAGCCGTGTCTCATATTAGCCTATTTAGCTACAAACTCCTCAACCGTGTTACATCTTCATGATCCCGTCATCTGTCACACTGTGAGCTGGAGATTAGGCTTCCAACATGACCTTTGGGGCCTGCTTCTGCCCAAACCACAATGCTTGCCCCTCTCATTTCCTTATATTTCTTCCACTTAGAAAACTGGGGCTAAGCATCCATGTGCCACCTACATGGGGCAAGAATCCAAACCACTTCTAAATGTCCATGTACTAGGTCTACACAGAGGGTCTACTCCTGTGTTGGCTTTTTTTCCTCAAATCCTACAGTGTTCACTGTTTTCATACCCATGCCCAGTGAAATTTCATATGAAGGAAAAGCGTTCAAGATCCGTCAAGACTCAAAACATAGGGCCAGTGAGATGGCTCAGCAGATAAAAGCACCTGTTTTAGAAACTTGAGGGCTGCGATTGATGCCTGGAATCATATAAACCAGCTGAATGTGGTGGCACATACCTGCAATCCTGATGCTCCTATTGCATGATGAGAGGCGGGAGCAGGAGAGTCTTTTAGAATCTCTTCCTAGCCTGGAATATGCAATAGAACAATAACAAGAGAGACCTTGCCTCAGCAAGATGGAAGAGAGACCTGACTCCAAAAATTGTCCTGACTTCCATGCATATGTCTTGACATTCAAACACCTGTAATAAACAGACACACGTGCACTCACACACATATTAATAAGACAAGATAAAGGGTTGTAGGAATTTGAAGGCTTCACTTGCAGATTGCTACTAAGAATTGAAATTCAAAATAAGTGATATTGGACATATACCTAAACTGGGAATCCCACTGGAAATTTAAGAGTTCCTTGTTCAAAAATTATTAATTAAGCCAAATTTAAGTGCTTTCTAGACATGAGGCCCTTCTGTGTATATAGTTCTGTGCAGCTGCATAGGCCCCATACCCAGGAATGAACCCTGGTTATATATTTTGCTCTAATACCCTTAACAGCTTAAAACACACTCAAAAGACCCAGTCTTTTGGTTTTAGCTGTAATGGTCTGTCCTGTCTCTTTAAGAGACAAGCCCTGCCCGCCTGCCCACCCCCCC
>LOEQ01003712.1:1279-19032 GCA_001685075.1 Bramus lutescens | reverse complement strand
GAGAGAGAGAGAGGAGAGAGAGAGAGAGAGAAGCAGAGAAAGAGGGACAGAGGGGGCCCCGAAGAGACACATGTGGGCCGAGAGAGAACAGAGATCCAAGATGGCGGGGAGGCGGGCAGGGTCACTGGGAGTGGGCGTAGCTTGCCTCTTAAAGAGACAAAAAACATAACAGCACTAGTTTGTATCAAATTATCAAATCCCCTGAGCCAGTGCATAGCCTCTCTGTGAACCTCAAAACGAGAACATTGTAGGGCTGGAGAGATGGCTCAGAGGTTAAAAGCACCGGCTGCTCTTCCATAAGTCCTGAGTTCAATTCCCAGCACTCACATGGTGGCTCACAACCATCTGTAATGAGATTTGGTGCTCTCTTCTGGCCTGCGGGCATATGTGCAGGCAGAACATTGTATACATGATAAATAAATAAACCTTTAAAGAAAATGATGTAGGCCCATATTTCTATATGGTGAGGCAGCCAGGCTCTAAAACCATAGTCCCCACCTGAGGTAGTCACAGAGCCTTCCAGACAGGCTGTCACTGCCTAACAAAGGGTCAGGGTGTTGTTTTGCTCCTTTGTAATTTGGAGGATGCCTGATAGAGATGCTGAGTCAAGCCTACGTGACAGCTAGCATACAGAGCAGATAGGTAGATGTGGATGTGACTAAAAGCCATTCACCTGGTTACCTAGGAAACAGAATGCTAATGTATTTCCCCTCAGTTAAGTTTTGGTATAAAGACTGTTTGGAGAATAAATGAGAGGAATTCTTCAGGACGTGAACTCAGGACTTCATGAGGGACCACTGAGAAGCTCCCTCCCGATAAAGTCATGTGAGCTGTGTCTTTATTCCCACGCCTCCACGCCAGTCCAGAGAGAGATAGTTTATGTTGGGGTCTGGTTCAGAGACTTAATTTAGGGTCCTGGCTGCCACCAGACCCCAACAAAACAAAAGGCCTAGATAGAAGCCTGTGAGGGATGCTTCTTACACACCAGATGAACACACAGACTGTCAGTGCATAAGACCAACCCTCAGACCTGGTCGCACACCTCACACGAAAGCCTGTAGGCCGATGTTCATAGCAGCTTCATTTAGTTGAGTCTGAATAAGGGAACAAAGAGGGTAGAATATTATTTAGCAGCAGAAAAAAAAATCTATGTAACCATAATAAGAAAAGGAAGAAGCTAAAAGTCTCATTGCTCAGTAAGAGAAGGCAATGTGAAAAAAAAAAAAACAGAAACCTATAGAGACGATAGAATGGNTAAAAGTCTCATTGCTCAGTAAGAGAAGGCAATGTGAAAAAAAAAAACCAGAAACCTATAGAGACGATAGAATGGCTCATAGATGCCAGGGGTCCGAGAGAGGGCTGAAGCATGGGAGATATGCAGAGCAGAGGAAGTTCTCTGTACCACACTGCAATGACTGCAATGGTGAGTACCATTCGTTACTGCCCTTGTCGAAATCCACAAAGAGTTATCCTGTATCATACCCAGAGATTTCAAGAATCATCTAGAAGTTGGGGGGATCCTATGAAGGGACTCGACAGCAAGAAAAGAATTTCGATAAATGTGTGCAGCACTTCACTGCAGGGGACTGGGATGAGGGCAGGGTGCTGACCTCGGGAAAATTGGATGAATAGATAGGGGAGGCTAGCTGGCATACGCAGCACACTGAAAGTGAGGGGCTTGTTTGCTGGGTGAGTACAGACACAGCCAGGTATGTATAATGGAGTGAAATAATTACATAAGTGTGTGCCATGGGTGGGCGTGAGCTTTGCTGCTGTTGGAGAAGCTCACAGCTGCCAAGGTAACAAGGTTAAGATGAACCATGGAATAGACTAAAGTTGATGGATCAGTGTGGACCACTATGAGCACATTTCTAGCTAACACAGGTATAAATGGTAACACAGAGAAATATTTGAAGATACTTGTATGAGTAGGGGTTAGGGAAACATTTAATTTTCATTTGTAAACTGAGAGGGGTTAAAAAAAAAACTCACCCCAGGAGCCATGGCAATTCCTAGTGGTTTCTGATGCTATTCTGCAAAGAAGAGAACCATTTACTTCCTGGAGAAATGACTGATTTGAAGACCAGAGCAGGCAATGGATAATAAGAACCTGAAGCATCTTAGAGAATAAAAAAATGCTTTTAACAAACAGAGAGGGGTGAGGGAGCTGGCCATGCATGGTGGCTCACACCTTTAATCCCAGCACTCAGGAGGCAGAGGCAGGTGGGTTTCTGTACGTTTTAAGCCAGCTTGGTCTACAGAGTGAGTTCCAGGACAGCCAGGGATATGTGGAGAGACCTGCCTTGAAAAGAAGAGAAGAGGAGAGATGAGTAGAGGAGGGGAGGGGAGGGGAGGGAAGGGGAGGGGAGGCGAGAAGAGGAAAAAACAGGACTTCGAGAGATAACCCAGCAGTTAAGGGCATTCACTGTTCTTGCAGAAGACCCATGTTTAATTCCCAGTATCCACAAGGCAGGGTGTAACTACCTCTAATTTCAGTTCCAGGGGATCTAATGCCCTCTTCTGACCTCTGAGGGCACTAGACACACACATGGTACACAGATATACATGTAAGCAAAACACCTATAAATAAAATAAGAGAAATAACATTTTTAAAATTTTTAAAAAATTCATGAGCTTGTTATAGTGGCTGTGGTAGTATGAAAGAAAATGACCCCCATAGGCTCCCAGGGAGTGAGTGGCACTACTAGGTGTGGCCTTGCTAGAGTAGGTGTGGCATTGTTGGAAGAAGTATGCCACTGGGGCTGGTGGCTTTGAGGTCTCAGATACTTAAGCAAGACACATTGTAGCTCACTGTCTCTTCCTGTTGATCCGGATGTAGAACTCTCAGCTACTTCTCCTGCACCAGGTCTGCCTGTATGCCACCATGCTTCCTGCCACAGTGACAAAGGGCTAAAGCTCTGAACAGTAAGTGAAGCTCCAATGAAATGGTTTCCTTCACAGCAATGGGTTCTCTTCAAACCCTAGACAGTGACACACACCCATAATCCAGCACTTGGGAGGCCAAAGGCCTTGTAGGTTACATAACAACTTTGAGACTAGTCTGAGCTTCATAGCAAGACTCCATCTGAAAATAAAGAATAAAATAAAAGAATTTAAAAATTTATGGAAGTATATCACAAGATCCAGCAGAAGAGGTTCCTAGTATTTAAAAACAGAAACAATTTGAACAAAAGGTAATCTAGAAGTACCAGAGGTATCTAGCTCGGTAGTGGAGCACTTACCCAGCCTGTAAGATGCTCCATCTAATTCCCAGAACCTAGAAATGAAGGATGTGGGACTACAAGCCAAAACCTAACATAAAATATGTCTGTGAGGGATCTCTATAAATGACTAGAGGACAGGGGCTCTGTAGAAGGAATCCACTCTCTGCTTAGTCTGCCTGTGAGTGAAGTTACTTATGCTCCCACTTCACCAATGTAAAGAAAGCCAAAGCCCTCTGAGCAGATGTGGTGCACCTTAAAATGTGCTTATATGCTGAAGAAAGAAAAGAAAATGGGTATAGAAAGTCATAAAAGATAAATAAAAACAATAAAGTGAAGTCTGTAAAGGGAGAGCAAGGAATATAAAAGGAAAAGCCTGGATCCTGTATGGCTCTTTGTTGACTTTTTACATGGGAAATACACAGAGCATTTGGATTCTGTATGATACCTTGTTGACTTTTAATGTTTTATGCTAACAAACAAAAAACAACAGCTCTGAAGGATCCTGGATTGTGAAAAAAAAACTGCTGAATTAAACCAGCTCAGACATTTTAGAGATGTCTTAACTTCAGAATGGAAGTCAAGAAATATGTTGTATTTGGAAAGAGGTTATGCCTTTGTTTCCAGGAAACAAAAAGCTATCGTTCTCTTCAAAATTCATGAAGATTAGATTTGGGGGAGAGCTCCTAAAAACATTGGCTACAGACATGAGAAAAGAAACCAGGAAAGACTACAGGACAGATGATGTATATGCTGATATCTTTTGACATGGGAACAGCTCTGAGACTGGATAAGACATGATAAATCTTCCTGGTCATAGAGTCTTCATGAGTTATTATTGCATGCCAACCTTTCATATAACATGGATGGAGATTTATAGTTTGGTTTTACAGTCAAAAAGGATTTACAAAGTTGATAGATGCCTTTTACCTGCTCAAACATAAAACAAAAATTATCTTTAGCTGAGTTTTACATGCCACAAATTCCATACCTGTGTTAATGTGGATATAAAAGTCTGTGTGTTTACAGAAAAAGAGAACCAGATGCCAATGAAGACAAGTAGCCCAAGTAGCCCAGGTGATCCAGCCTCTCAGAATGCCTCTGTTGCAATCTCCTCAAAATTCTGCATCCAGAACAACTTCAAAGCTGCTAGCTGAGATGCTCCAGCCTCACAGACTGTCCAGCCAGGACTTCAGATAAGCTCTACACTTTTTCATCACACAGAGACTAAACAAAAAATGATACAGCTAGCTCTCCCAAGACTTGACCATTATCCTAATTTTCTCCGAGTCCTCTAAAGATGCTGTGACTTCAGATGATAACAAGAAGCAGTCTAGAAAACAAAATGCAACATTCCCAAGAGATGGGCTGAGTGGTTTGGGTTATTTGATGGATTAGGGATGTTTCTCATCATTTAGGGGGGTTGGTTACAAGTTGTTGTTGGTCATAGTCAAGGAGAAAACTGAACAAAGAAGATTAGATTTAAAAATCTTGTTCTGCAAAGAAAAAGGGGAATATAGGAATGATAGGATAAAAGGGTAGATTATTTAAGTTTACCATAAACTAAAAAGCAACTACTAATATCAAATATTTTACATTGTTAGGGATTTTTGTATATTGATACAAATTTATAGTCTTTTGTTAGGACATACTGTATACATGTTTCTACTCTTGTTTAGGGAATTGTACATAAGAAATTCTTTTAAAACTGTAATAAAAAGTTCTAGTCCTTTAAAACTATTATTATAAAACATTTAGGATAATTAAAAATGCAGGTTAGTAGTTAGTCATCTATAACAATCAAACTTGCAGTCATATTAGGTATATTTTCAAGGTCATACAGAAATATATTTTAGATAAATAGATGATCTTTAAACACTTCAAAGACCTAAGGAATATGACATTTAAAATGTATTAATAACATAAGTCTTTTCATAACAGTAAGACATGTCTGCTCCTGACAGCACCAATTTACTTCCAAAACAGATGATAGGTCTCAAAGTACCTTTATATGGAGTTTGCTTTCAATGTGGCAAAACTAGTCACTGGGCAAAAAATTGCACTGGCTTTGAATGCTGATAGTATGTTGTCCAAACTGAAAAAATAGGATATATATACATACATATATATATATATCAACTACTGAACTTCATCAAGGAAAGTTAGAACAGTTCTTCAGAGTTTCTGCTTTGCAGAAAAATCTGTCAGATATTCTAGCTTGCAGGCTAAGAATACATACCCCAACATTACAGAGGAACCTTGAAGTGATTTTCCAGGCAGCCAGATCTATGTGTTGTTAGTTTTGGAAGCTGCTTACTCTGCACTTCCTGTTTAAACAGGTAATAGTATATCCTCAGATCTTTGATGGGGTTAAGGACTATATTCATACACTTACAGTTTTCCTTGTTACCAGATTCAGAAAAGAAATTCACAAATGAGGTGTAAAATGTATAACGTTGAGAGACATATGAACTTAAGTTGTTTATCTAAGAAAATGTTTTCAGGTCTAAAAAAAATAGTTTTGGGTTGGTGATACAAGTTAGGATAGAAAGTAAATTTGGTGCAAAACTTTGACTCACCAAGATAGAAGACATAATGGAAATTTTTCTCTGAATTTTCCAACTACACATAGACTGACATTGTGAATATAATTCTTAACTGATAGCTGTTCTTGTTGTATATAGTTTTACTGTGTTAAGAGTTAAACCTTTCCTTTTATTTGGACAAAAAGGGGGAAATGTTGTGGGATATTTTCACATGGTGTGAAGATATATATATAAAGAACTGAATGGCCAATAATTAGGCACGAGGTATAGGTAGGACTTCTAGGAACAGAGAGGACTCTGGGAAGAAGAATGGCAGAGATGCCAGGAGACACAAAACAAGCAGAATTTGCAGGCAGAGAGGTAACAGCCACATGACAGAGCATAGATTAATATAAATGAGTTAATTTAAGTTATAGGAGCTATTTAGGAACAAGCTTAAGCTATAAGCTTGGATTTCATAATTTAAAAAAGTATCCATGTTATTATTTGAGAGATGGGTAGCAGGACAGAAAAAGACTTATTATATCCCTCTCTCTTTCTTCCCCCACTTCCTTCTCTCCCACCCTCTTTGCTTCTCTCTGTTCCTTCCCTGTATTTGCCTTTCTGTCATTTTGGAAACAGCAGGTCAGTCTTCACAAGATGTTAACATTTTGACCTTGGAACTCTCAGCCTCCAGAATTGTGAGCAATAAATTACAGTCCATACTTACTTCCGAGCATTTTATTATAGAGGAGTAAAATGGAATGAGACCCCTATTCAGAGCCACAGCTAACATTCCCTTTGTCCATTGTTTGATCTTTTTATTATTGAATGATTTTGCAAAATTTACATTTATATTATATATAATATTTTCTCTCTGTGGGTTATCATTTTCAATTTCCTAATAATGTTAGGTTTTTGGGTTGTTTGTTTGTTTTGAAACAGGGTCTCACAATGTAGCCCTGTAGACCATGCTGGCTTTGAACTCAGAGATCCACCTGTCTCTGCCTCTCAGGTACTTGCCTCTCTGACCTCTATTTTGCTTTTAGATGCTCAGTGTGCACCTCTTGCTCTTAGGAACCTGACTCCCACAGGTATTTGCTGGTCTTACAGTTATATAAAAGGAAGGATGGTGTCAATCCACCTTGGACACAGAATGCCAGTGCTATCACTTTGTAATCGGCAAGCTCTTTCTGGCCATTGGTGAACTTTTGGTGAGAAGCTTGGCTCTAGAGCCCCAAGGCCTGACTTAACCCAAAAAAGCTCTGAAAGGATGCCAGGGCCTGCATGTCCAGAGCAGGAGCTCTGCAAATGTCTCTGAATCCTGAGGTATTCTCCGGGGAGCAAGATGTAACTGTTGGCCAGGCTGCCACCCCAGCTACCCTTTCCTTCCTCTCATGGCTCCTTAAATATATGAAGGAGGGGGCTGTAGAGATGGTTAAGAGCACTGGATGCTCTTCTAGAGGACCAGAGTTTGATTCCCAGCAAGCACTCTCACGGTAGCTCACAACTGTGTGTAACTCCAGTTCCAGGAGTATCTATCAGACACCCTCTTCTGGTGTCTTTGGACACTGCATACATATAGTGCACAGACATGCATGCAAGTAAAACACACATACACATAAAATAAAAATAAAATTAAAAAAATAAAAGTTAACGAGAAATCCAGGCCAGCTTGTAGGACTACCAGTTTCCTAAAACATAAGAATGGAGGTGACTTGGTGATAAGCTAGGTCAGAGGCAATTGTATTCATACATATGTGTTGTACATATGTATGTGTGCAGTTTGTGTGCATGTGTGTTCTTGAAAATCAAATGTGTGGGGCAAATTCTCTCCCATTTAGCTATATACCCAGACTTTTGCACTGTTTGTCCAGGCCATTTGAGCACACACATTCTCAGTTAGCTCAGACTTGCCCCTCTGTTTATACCTGTGCCCAACTCGGGCATCCTGGATAACCTTTCACCTCTGTCCACTTCAGGTGACTGACAGACAGCTGCCTCACCAGGACCACCAAACAAATTTAGGGCCTGGTCTCCATTGTCAATGAAGCAAACAGTTGCACCTAAGGGAAAGTCAGTCTGTAAGTCTGCTTCAGAATGCACCTGCCCAGAGATGAAGAAACTGAGGCAAGAAATTGTCTAAAGCCACACCGCAGGGTGTGAAGCCAGAATCCCAGGCTCTGTACCATTTCTTTCCCTACAGTGACAGTTATGTGCCTTACAACCCTCACAGTGATTGTTCATCTCTGTCTCATAATATTTCTTTAAATGAACTCATGTTTTTGCTTTTGTTTGCTTGTTTGTTTGGTTGTTTGTTTGGTTGGTGGGTTGGTTTTTTGATACAAGGTGTCTCTGTGTAGCCCTGGCTGTCCTGGAATTCACTTTGTAGATCAAGCTGGCCTCGAATTCACAGAAATCTGCCTGCCTCTGCCTCCGGAGTTCTGGGATTAAAGGCGTGTGCCACCACCTCCCGATACTCTATGCAGTTTTACAGCCTGCGTAACTTCATGTTACTTCAGTCCATATATTTAACTCCTGTGGAACTTTGTAGCCACACCTACCCTAGCTCCATTCCTAAGCTCTGGCAACCAACGATTTTCCCTCCACCTCCATAACTCCAAAAGCCACATGAGTAGAAGCATGCAGCCTGTGCACTTGTGAAGCTGACCTTCACTTTCACTCAGTAGTAGTACCTTTTCTAAGGCTTGTCCAAATTACTGACTAGGGTTGGCCTTTGTTTGGGGTTTCAGGGAGCTATGGTGTAGCATGTACATTGGAGGGGTTTCTAGTCTGGGTCTGTTTCAAATAAAACTGCTACAACCTTCTGCTGAATTTTAATTTTTTCTAAGCTATATGCCTAACATTACAATTTTGGGGTGATATAACTCCATTTTTAGGGGTTTTGTTTGTTTGTTTTCAAGACAGGGTCTATCTATTTTTGCAGAAGGGCTGGGCCATTTTATGCTCTCACTAGCAATACAGAGTCCCTTTCCCCACATCCTCATACCATTCAGTGCTCTCAATTGTGTTAGACCTTCTCATCTACACACAGTATTTATCAAAATTGTAGTCGTCATTTGATTTTCTCTAGCAGCTGGTGGCCTTGAAACCCTCTCCATGCCTGTGTGTGTACTTTTTGGGTGAGATTCTTGCAAACGCCTTTTGCCTGTTTTCTATTATGTTGTTTAGTTTTAAATACTCAGTTGTTTCTTGTTTGCTTTCTTGCTTGTTTTTTTTTTCTAATGCATATTTGTGTGCAGGGAATGAGGGTGAGTGTGCCTGAATGCAGGTGCTCAGAGAGGCCAGCGAGGACATTAGGTCCCCTGGAGCTGTAGTGGCAGGTGGTGCACTCTTCCTGCTGTGGGGCTGAGAACTGAACACTGTCCTCTGGCAAAGCAGTTTGCATTTAGGCTGCCAAGCCATCTCTCCAGCCCTTTAGACAGACAGTTCTGAAAATTCCAGGTTTTCATTTTGTTTATCTTGGAAGGGGCTGCCCTTATGCATGCATGTGGAGGTCAGAGAAGGATGTCGGGTTTCTCACACACCCTTTTTCCCTTGAGATAGGGTTCCTCCTTGAACCTAAAGCCTTTTCCACTAAGCCATCAGCCAGCAAGGAGCTCCAAGAAACGCCTGTTTTTCCCACCAGTGCTGGGGTTACAGGCAGGCACACAGCCAGGCTCAGCTGGTGATACCTGCATGCTGAAGACTCTATCTAATTCAGGCTCCATCTGGCAGAGACACCCTCTTACCCCCTGAGCCACATCCCAGCCCCTGGAAACTACATATTTAAGAAACCACACCTCTGTCAGATATGTGACTTCCAAACCATTTCCCCCAGCCCATAATTTTTTCCTTTTCATTCCCTTGTCAGTCATGCATGCAGATTTTTTTTTTAATTCTAGTGAGTCCAACCTGACAGTGTCTCCTTGTATGGGCCACATGTTTGGTGTCGCACCTAGTAACTCATTACCTTGTCCTTCCTCCCAAGATGTCCTCCTGCATTTCCTCAGAAGTTTTATGCTTTTGCTTTGCACGTAAAAGCCCATGAGTCCTTTCAAGGTAATTTTCTGACTCTTTCTTCCTTTTTGTTTTGGTTGGCCACATTTCTTGGAAAAATAAATCTCTCTCCACTGTGTG
Source organism: Bramus lutescens (assembly GCA_001685075.1). Classification (NCBI taxonomy): domain Eukaryota; kingdom Metazoa; phylum Chordata; class Mammalia; order Rodentia; family Cricetidae; genus Bramus; species Bramus lutescens. The sequence goes on along the minus strand of LOEQ01003712.1, from coordinate 9,146 downwards.
CTTGATTTTGCTCCATTGTTAAAAAAACAAACTGGTAAGCCCCTAGCCAGAGAGGGGAGTGAGTGGGTAAAGTATTTACTGTGCAAACCTGACAGCCTGGCTTCAATCCCGGGAACCTACAGGAAGATGGAAGGAGAGAACTGACTTCTGCAAGCCTTTAATCCCAGCACTCGGGAGGCAGAGCCTAGCAGATCTCTGAAAGTCAAGGCCAGCCTGGTCTACAGAGCAAGTTCCAGGACAGGTTCCAAGGCTACACAGAGAAACCCTGCCTCGAAAAAAAAAAAAGAAAGAAAGAAAAGAAGGTAATAAGAGGTAATAAGCCCTGAGGCAAAAGGTAGATAGAAAAAGTTAATTTAACTTAAAAGAACTAACCAGAAACATGCCTAAGGTTGGCCAGGCATTCAGAACTAGTAATAAGTGGTAGTCCCCAAGAAAAAGCCCTGTGCATCCTTCACTGGGTCTGTGTGTACAACTGCAGCTCCCAGATTGCAGTATGTCCCATCAGTCTCTGACTGGCCTATCAAGAGTTCCTGCCATGCTGCATGGTAAGCACAGATTCCTCCCGTTGCTACAGTGCCTGAATGTTACAATAAGTTACCCTGCCCTTCAACAGTGAAGGACAGCTTACAGGGCTTGGACGGGACTTTTGTTAGCTGGAAAAGGGAAGTTATGGAGAAGGATCTACTGCCTTGAGCCTTCTAGTTCATGAACACCGAATGTCTACCCATGGACTTATTTCTTTGACTTTTTCCCCAAAAGGCTGTAATTTTCACCAGACAAATATTCATTTTTTACAAGGCTTATACCAGAATTTATCTCTTGTATGTGTACATGTGAACACAGGTAATTTAGGGTGTGCACATGTGTGCACGTGGGTGAATGTGGGTGTGATGTGTGTGTGGAGACCAGGGATCTATAGTAAATGTCTTATTCAATTACTCAACACTCAATTTTTGAGACAAGAACTCTCCTCCAAAAAATTAACTATGCTTTATTTTATGTCTAACAATACATTTCAAATAACATTTAAACAGAGGAGAAAGGGGAGATATCTTATTTTATATTATTATTGTATTATAAGGCTGTTTTGCCTATATGTATGTCTGGCTGTCACATGTCTGCAGCGCTAGTTGAGGACAGAACTCCAAAATCCCAGAGTTCCATTACCTGATGGTTATGAGTCATCGTGGTGCTGGGAATCCAACCCAGGTCTCTGGGAAAGCAGCCAGTGCTCTTCACACTGAGCCATCTCTCCAGCCCTACCACATGTGAGAAAGGGGAAATGTTCAGGATACAAAACTGCTCCCCCCAAACAAACAAGTGAGTTAGTGTGAAAAATACATTCCGTGACAGTCATGTCCAGTTCCTGCGACCAGTCGTGACCAATAATTCCCACATCCCGTGACCAGTCATGTCCAATCCCCACATCCTGTGACCAGCCATGTCCAAGTCCCACATCCTGTGACCAGTCATGTCCAATCCTCACATCCTGTGACTAGCTGTGTCCAATCCCTACATCTCGTGACCAGTCATGTCCAAGTCCCACATCCCGTGACCAGTTATGTCCAATCCCCACATCCCGTAACCAGCCGTGTCCAATCCCCACATCCCGTGGCCAGTCATGTCCAAGTCCCACATCCTGTGACCAGTGGTGTCCAATTCCCGTTGCACTAAAGGTCTAGAGAATGAAAAGCAGAGCCCAACTTTCATACCCACTGCCTCAAAGGATTCTTATGAAAGTCAAAATGGGTGGTAGTGCTCCCATAGACCAAACTTGAATTCACATATCCACCACAAAATTTTTAAAAGGTTTGGTATGCCAGAGTTGAAACTAGAAAAAAAAATAGCATGATATCGTCTTTCATGACTCATGCGTCCTTTTGCTTGCACTCCACCTTCCTCACCACCTTGTATTTCCCCCATAGACTAAGCCAGGTGTGGTGGTGCACACCTGTAATTCCGACACTGGAAGGTAAAGGCAAGTGGACATCAGAGAGTAAGGGGCCACCCTGATCTACAGAGATAGTTCTAGGGCTACATACTGAGGCTCTGTCTCAAAAAAAATTTAAAAAGAGAGAAAAATTCTAGACTATACAAACACTTGGACCTATTTAAATGCTCATATGTGTATTCACATGTTCACATGTATGTTCATGTGTGAGTATGTGCACACTAAAAGTTAAGATCTGAATTTGAAGGGTACACAATTTTTTTCTGAGTTTGGGTCACTTCAATTAATATTCTAATTTTCAGGCCCATTTATTTTTCTGCATATGTCACGATTTCATTTTTTACAGATAAATAGTATGCATTTTCCATATATACATACATATATATACAGTGGTATATGAAAATGTTTTATATGTGTAGTGATGTGTATGTATATTCACTATCCTTTCAACTGTTGTTGCCATTTCATCACAATGAATACAAGTGTGCAGACATCTCCATGGTAGAGTATGGAGTTCTTTGGATGTGGTCAGATATTTCTTTGGACCTACAGCTCACAAATAATGACATGGAAACTTTTTTATTAATTAAGAAAGCTTGGCTTTAGCTTAGGCTTGTCCCACTAACAATTATAACTTAAATTAACTTGCTTTTTATTAATCTATGTTTTACCATGTGACTTTTTACCTTTCTTTCATTCTGTATGGCCATTCCCTCCATGTCTCATTGGCTTCTACTCTGTGCCTTGATTATTTCATCCTACTTCCTCTCTTTACCTGGAAATCCTGCCTATACCTCCTACCTATCAGTTGGCCATTCATCTCTTTATTACTCTAATCAACAGTAGTACATTTTCACAGTGTACAAATATCCCACATTTCCCCCTTTTGTCTAAATAAAAAGGAAAGGTTTTATTATAATGCAGTAAAGTTATATACAATAAGAAATATCAAGTAAGAACTAAATTCACAATGTCCAGTCCATTTGTATTTATCAAATTTGGAGAAATTATTTTATTATCTATCCTATCTTGCTGAGTACAAAGTTTTATGTCTAAACCATTTTCTATCATAACTTGCATTACCATCCTAAAAACATCTTCTTAGACAAACAACTTAAGCTTACATGTTTCTCAACCTTATAAACTTTACATTTCCTACATAAGTTTCTTTTATGAATTTGGTAACAAGGAAAACTATAACTGTAACTACCTTGTCTTCAACTCCATCAGAGACCTGAGAAGTATAAAATATTACCTGAGTAAACAGGAAATGCAGAAAAAACAACTTCCAAAACTGTAGAAATGACAGAGACATCTGGCTGCCTGGACAGTCACCTCAAGGTTCCTCTGTAACATTGGGGCATCCATCTTTGACTTACAGGTCTAGAATATTTGATCAATATTCTTTTGAAGCAGGAACTTTGAAGGACTTTATTACCTTATCTTTGCAAAGTTTGGAAATCATCTTCTTTTGTTTCCTGCTCATCCAATTTGGACAGCATACTGTCAGCAGTTAAGGCAAGGGAAGTTTTGTGCCCAGTAGCTGGCTTTGCAATGTTGAAAGCAAACTCCTATGGAAGTTCTTTGATACCCATCATCCTTCTTTGAAGTAAATTGGTGCTGCCAAGAGCAGATGTATATAACTGTCATGAAAAGTCTTATGATTGTAAAAACATTTTAAATACCATTTTCTGTAAGTCTTTGAAGTCTTAGGTTTTTGTTTTGCTTAGTTTTTTTTTTTCAGACAGGGTTTCTCTGTGTAAGAGCCCTCGCTATCCTGAAATTTACTCTGTAGACAAGGCTGGCCTCGAACTCACAGAGATCCACCTACCTCTGTCTCCCAAGTGCTGGGATTAAAGGCATGCACCACCACCACCCAGGTGGTTTTTTAAGTGTTTAAAGACCATCTATCTATCTAAAATATATTCCTGTGTGACCTTGAAAACATTCCTAACAGACTAAAGCTTGTTTGTTATAGATGACTAACTACTAACCTGCATTTCTTAATTATCCTAAATGGTTTAAAATAATACCTTTAAAGGACTAGAACTTTACATTTCTAAATGAACTGTATAGGTACAATACCTTAAAAAGAGTAGAAACATATCATATATACGATATAACAAAAATAACTTAAATTTGTATCAATATTTAAAATTATCTTAAACAATAATAGAAATATTTATACAGTATGTTATAACAAAAATAACCTTAAATTTGTATCACTATACAAAACCCATACTGATGTAAAATGTTTGAGATTAATAGTTGCTTTTTAAAGTAGATTCAACAATCTACCTTGTTATCCTATCATTCATATATCCTCCTTTTTCTTTGCAGAATGAGATCCCTGAATCTAATCTCCTTTGTTTAACTTTCTCCCTGACCAACAACAATTTCTAAACAACCACCTAAATGAGGACAAATATCCATAATACATTGAATGAACAAAACTACCCACCTTACCTCTTGGGAATATAGGCATCATGTTTTCTAGATGCTTCCTGCTATTTGGGGGCCACAGTGTCTTTAGGGGACTCTGAGAAAATTGGGATAATGATCAAGTCCTAGGAGAGTTAGTTGTATTATTTTTTATTTAGTCTTTGGGTGGTGGAAAGTGTAGAACTTATCTGAAGTCCTGGCTGGATAGTCTGTGAGGCTGGACCATCTCAGCTAGCAGCTTTGAAGTTGTTATGGATGTGGAATTTTGAGGAAACTGCAACAGAGGCATTCTGAGAGGCTGGATCACCTGGGCTACTTATCTTTATTGTTTGGTTCTTTTCTTCTAAAAACACATAAAATTTTAAAGGAAACATATATATATATATATGTACTAACACAAGTATGGAATGTACAATGTGTACAAGTTAGCTAAACATGATTTTTTGTTTTATGTTTGAGCAGGTAAAAGACATTTGTCAACTTTATAACCAAATCTCCATCCATGTCATATGATGGCATTAAATAATAATTCATGAAGACTCTGTAGCCAGCAAGATTTATCACGTCTCATCCAGATTTAGAGATGCTCCTACACCAAGGGATATCAGCATATACATCATCTGTCCTGTAGCTTTTCCTGGTTTCATTTTTCATGTCTGTAGCCAGTATTTTCAGGAGCTCTCCCCCTATCAAATCTGATCTTCATTAATTTTGAAGAGAACCATAATGTTTTGTTTCCTGGAAAGAAAGGCATAACCTCTCTCTCAATGCAACATTTTTTTTTGCTTTCATCTGAAGTGAAGACATTCTTAAAATATGTAGGTTGGGTGCTGCATGGTAGTGATACATGCCTTTAATCCCAGCACTCAGGAGGCAGAGGCAGGTGGATCTCTGTGAGTTCAAGGTCAACCTGGTCTACAGAGCTAGTTCCACAACAGCCAGAACAGTTATATTAAGAAAACTTCCTTTGCTTTTTCTTTTTTCTTTCTTTGATTTTTTTCAAGATAGGGTTTCTCTGTCTAACTATCCTGGCTGTCCTGAAGCTTACTTGTAGACCAGACTGGCCACAAACTCACTGAGATCTACCTGTCTCTGCTGGGATTAAAGGCATGTGCAAACACCACCTGGCTCTTCCAGGAGGCACTTCTACCAGTCTCCCACCACTGAGTAGCATGCTGCCCATTGTGCATAAATCCCATTCAAATGCTCAGTAGCCAGGCATTTTAAAAGAGTCTCTCCTCTGTCTGTGCAAGCACTGAGTCTTCTTGGAACATTTTTTTTTTGTTTCAGCTTTCTCAGGCCCTATGTGAATTTATATTACATGCATTAACCACCGGATATAATGAGTCTTTTACTGTCCCACCAGCCAGCTCCAAAATAATGATGTGGAGACTTCTTATTCTTAATGAAAACTCAGCCTATAGCTTAGGGTTGTTCCTAACTAGCTCTTATAACTTAAGTTAACCCATTATATTAATCTATGTTCCATTATGTGATGCTACCTCTTTTCCATCTTGCACCTCCTGCTTCCTCTCTATATCTCCTGGCATCTCCTACATGCCTAGATTTCTCCTCCTCTTCCTTTCTCTCCCTCAAAATCCTGCCTATACCACCTGTCTAGCTATTGACCATTCAGCTTTTTATCACACAAATCACAGTAAGACACCTTCTCACAGTGTGTAAATATCCCACAGCATTTGGGTGTTACAGGGAGCCCACCACAGACAACCATTCAGACACAGTTTATAGCCAGTTGAAAGTCTTTATTCCAGTTGGGACTACACTGAGGTATTCGGACCTAGGTATAGTACTAAGTATCCAGAGCACAGGGCTTATGAAGGCAGAAACCATGTCCTGGTGTAGTAAGAAGGTGATGTGGGATTCCCCCTCTGTGTGCTGTGATTACCATTGATGAATAAAGAAACTGTTTTGAGCCTATACCAAGGTAGAATTTAGCTAGGCAGAGAAAACCAAACTGAATGCTAAGAGAAAGAAGGTGGAGCCAGGAGAAGACATGTAGCTCTGCCAGAGATAGACGACAGAACTTTACCCAGTAATCCACAGCCACGTGGCAATACACAGATTAATAGAAATGGGTTAAATTAAGATGTAAGAATTAGCCAATAAGAAGCTAGAGCTAATGGTCCAAGCAGTGATTTGATTAATACAGTTTCTGCATGGTTATTTCGGGGCCGAGCAGCCAGAAACAAGCAGCTCTCCTATAACATCCTGGCATCTCTCTCAGCAGCTATGGGATGGAGGTGGAAGCAATTTCATAGAGACTAAGATAGGTGGTTAGCCACAGGGGGTTCTGCACAAGCAGGCAGTTTATCAGAAGCCTCTGGTTCCTAAAATAGAGTTGGGTAATTTTCCACTGGATTCTCCATCATGGAGATCAAATTCTAGTTAAGCCTGAAATGGACTCAGCAAGAAAACAAGATATCTGGAGGAGCCTCTGCACTGTTGTGTCCTGTCATATTCCCCACTAGTTCTGTGGACATGAGTCAGATCGTTCACGGTCCTGTTCTAGGAGCATAGTTGGTCCTAAGGATCAGCAGCTTCCCTGAATATATTCCCTATTTGTTATAGTTGGCCATCCAGGGTCCCACCATTACCCTAATCAGAATAAGAATCAACTGTCTGACTAACACAGACAGTAAGGGACAACCATGGGGACCAGGTAACCAGAAGCTGATCTACGTCTCCCTTTCTTTGAAGTTTGATCTGACCTTGGCAAGATTCTACCTAATGACCGCTGATAGTCTGGCAAATTTCTCCCTGTTTCATAAGACCTCGCCTCCTCCAGCTCTGCAGGACTACCTTGGCAAGGGAGTCAGCCTGGCTGTCTAGCCCATAAATAGAATCTCCTAATGGTCTTGGTCTAAGTCTGTCTGGGAAATGAGTTCCCTAAAGTTTTGGTTCCCAACAATCAAGGTTGAGGTGCCTATGGCAGCTGCACCAAGTATTCCTGTCCCTACTAGGATCAGTACTAGAATTAGGGCCCATTTGACCTTTATCACTGAGTCAAGGTTGGTATGCATGCTCCCCTCTCTTCCGTTATAGGCAGCACATACCTGGGTGTTAACATAGAGTAGTATACAAAGGGTGGGGGTGGGACTTGCCCGTGAGTCAGAGGAGGCACATTTAGTCCAAATGTTAGTAAAAGCCAGGTAATCTTGTCCTTGGCAGGACAACTCACCCTTGGCAGGGAATGCAAAAAACTGTAATCCCTGAAGGCCCTTTTCTAGCCAGTCTTCTCCCCAGCCTGATGTCCTTCATGTCCTTCCCCTAGACCTACATTGTTCCTCCCCTGGAAGGGACATATGAGAGTGGAGGCCCATTCAAAAGATGGAGTGAGGCTGTCAAGAGCAGTTCATGTCCTAAAGTTGATGTGTCAGCTTCTTTTATGATTTTTTAAATATGCTGCAGGATCCCTGGTGGCAGTAGGCAGGCAGAAATGCCAGAGCAGTGGCC
>LOEQ01003711.1:86538-96652 GCA_001685075.1 Bramus lutescens | reverse complement strand
TCTGTCTGTATTCTGCCAGTCCACCGCCATCACTCTCCTTCTGTTCCTGCCTGGGATAAGATTAACCACAGGCCTGCCTTCTTGTCTGAGCAAGAATGCAACGTCCCTTGTCCACGCTTCCACACGGTTACTGAGGGTATAAGAATATAAACAGTTCAGAAAACATTCACGCTGCCTCAGAAATTGGCTCAACAAATGCTGGACAGAAACTGGGGGACAGTGTTAAGATTTCCTTAAGTGTTTAGGTAACTGTATCACAACACATCTCAGTTCAAAAGTTAAATATTACAGCTTTGAAAACTATGGAAAATAATTGAATGTTCATTTGTGCTAAGGTTATGACAGATTGCATAAACTAGTAATTTTTCTTACAGAAAGATATTTAATTGTGCTGGTCTTATGTCAATTTGGCATAAACTAGCGTTATCAGAAAGGAGGGAACCTCAATTGAGAAACTGCTTCCATAAGATCCAGCTGTAAGGCATTTTTTAAAATTGGTGATTGATGGGTGGAGGCAAGCCCCTTGTGGGTGGTGCCAGCCCTGGGCTAGTAGTCCTGAGCTCTATAAGAAAGGACGCTGAGACAGATATGGGGAGCAAGCCTGTAAGAAGCACCCCCCATGGCTTCTGTGTCAGCTCCTGCCTCCAGGTCCCTGCCCTGCGTGAGTTCCTGTCCTGACTTCCTCCAGTGATGAACTTGATGCGGAAGTGTAAGTCAAATAACCCTTTCCTCCCCAACCTGCTTTGGTCATGGTGATTTAGCACAGCAATAGTAACCCTAAGTAAGACATTAGTTAAAGTATTCATATTCCTAGTAAATTTCTTTTCCATTGACCTTTCTAGCACTTCAGTATCTTTCTCTCAGAAAGTACTATAATTTCTTTGCATCACTAAAACTTCTGCATTTTAAAAATTCTACCTCCTATTTGTACCTCTTGTGTTCCTAAATTCTGTGTTATAATGTTCCCTGTTCTAGCTTTTCTCACTGAAAAACAGTTCAGCCATGGTCTGAATTGTCATAACAGTGATGTGACTTCCTTATTTGTTATACTCTAGGTCTGTTTTTGTCTTTGTTAGTTGACTGACATAAGAATGACTTAGCTCAATTTTTGGAAGGCTTTAGTCTGTGTCACATGCTATTTGATGTTTTCAAATGTCTAGATTTATGGAGCTGATGTTGCTTATGGAGCACGCCGCATCGCCCAGAAACTTGTTTTATAGTCTCTGTTGATGTAAGTACCTCTGACGTGCTCTATCAGATTAGAAAGGATTTTTAAGAATCTAGATAACAACCACAACAAAAACATATTTTATGTTAAAACATAATACTCAGAAGAAATTTCAGACCATAAAACGACTAATGCCCATGGGTAATGAGGCACATGTCTTTAATTCCAGCACTTGGGAGGCAGAGGCAGGTGGATCTCTTTAGGTCTGGGGACAGCCTGGTCTACAAAGTAAGTTCTAGGAGCAGTTACAAAGAGAAACTTTGTAACTTTTTTTTTGTAGAATTTAACAGAATTACATGTACCAATTAATTCTAACAGATGTCAAAATCAAAAATAGGGTAAAATTCACCATATAATAAGGCATGTGACATTAGCTTCTCAGTCTTTTGTCTGCATCATTGCTAAGTGTGTCACTACATTAGAGGCAAGGTTTTAGGGTTCGTAACACCCCTGGGGGTCAAAGCAGCACACTGGAACTCAAAAGAATGTGAGGACCCAAAGCACCTCCTTGTTACTAGCAGTGGTCTATGGAAAATATTACTGAGGGACACAACATAATGAGCTGCTCCTCTGTGCAATGACTCAGCTGTAGACAAGTATTCTGATCACTGGAGTCCCACTTAAGCCTATGAGTGGGTCAGGAGTGAACCCAGACCAAGGCACTAATCTTTCTGTTGAACTCTATTAATACCGGTCTTTTTCTTTGGTTAAATTATAAAAACTTAAACCCAGCCAGTTCTATCTTTTCTCACATAAGGAAAAAATGTGATTGTATTTAACCTTTCTGAATAACGTTACTGTCCACTGCATTTTTTTAAAAAATTTTTTGTGTTTCTGGGGCTTTTTTAACACGTTAATGGTTTGAATTTGAAATGCCACCCCACCCTGAAGGTGACCAGCCTTTGGCACCATTGGTGGTGGCGGACCCTTTAGGAAGCAGAGCCTAGGGAGAGGAAGTGAGAGGGTCACTGGGGCATCTTCTCTCTTTCCTCCCTTTGTTCCTGGTCACCGCGATGTGAACAGGCTTTCCCTCCTGCACACACCTGCCATTGTGTTCCTGGTCACCGTGATGTGAACAGGCTTTCCCTCTTGCACACACCTGCCATTGTGTTCCTGGTCATTGTGATGTGAACAGGCTTTCCCTCCTACACACACCCGCCACGGTGTTCCTGGTCACTCTGATGTGAACAGGCTTTCCCTCCTACACACACCTGCCATGGTGTTCTTCTGCTTCACCACAGACCCCAAACAACAGAGCCAAAGAACCATGGACTAAAGCTGTTGAAATTTCATGTCATAATTTCTACCTTAAAAGTTGGTCTATCTCAGGAACGGCAACAGAAATCTCATTAGTGCGATCCTCTTATTGGAACAACAGGTCAATATAAGTTAATTTGGCCAGCTTTATCATCATGGAAAGTTTCAAAACTTGACTTTATTTTCACCCTTTGCTAAACTGTAATTTATTTCTTGCTGATACACATGTGAAATAAAACTACCTAACACACTGCCACCTAATACTGCTGACTTTGCGTGCCAATGCTGTGTGGGTTTTCTGTGCCAGTTCTCCTGCTATAAGACTGGGTAAAAGTCACAGATGTCAAGGAGTAATTTATATAGTAACAAGTACATCTGAAAAAATTTACACATTGAAATTGATTATGAAATGAATTTTTTTTCAACATGAAGTAGCAATGTACGTAAAGCTGCAGTTTCCAGAATCTCCCACGAGGTCCATCAGCCTTGACTGCCATGGTCTGATGGTCTCCCCTCCACAATGTTTTTGTTGGAACAGTACATGCAACAATTCTTCTGAAAAGAAAAATGGTAGTTCTAAATATTCCCTTGAAAATTTCTGAACCAATCTAATAAACTCTGTGTTAAAAAAGGAATTCACCATTCCTTATTGTATGCTCTTTTCTCTCTATGACTAAACTTCAAATTTGTTCTTACTTTCATATTTTTATATTGGGGACTAAATCTCTATGTTCTAAACCCAATCAGCAAATATGAGAATTCTGGCATGAAGCGTGAGTGGGACTTTTGATCCTTTACAGAACTTTAATTGAGAAAAAAAAATGCAACTATATCCATAATGGAGCTGTGACGTAGGGAGTGACAAAGGAAATGGAGCCTGAATCAAGCAGGGCCATGGCTGCAAGTGATGCACTAAAACAAAAAACAAGGCCCAGAGTTGAACAGGAAATCAAGTCACGATTCAGGTTGTTGAAGATCAAAGTGCCTTTAAAGCCTGCCACCGAGGCCATTGAATCTGGACTGGATTCAAAATTATTTCCTAATTCTATTACTTGAGAAGTGTGTGGAAGGCCTTGATTATAGACTGATAATTCAATCCGTCATCAATGCAGGCAAGTCCTTACATCACAGTCATGGTATCCTGAACAACCCCAATCTTGTGCAGGTGGGTTCAAAGGAATATTCTCCCAACGTCAAGAATTTAGTGAGTGCTTCGCATGGCAAACATTGTGCTAGCATGAGGTTCCCCAATATGCACCAGAACCAAACCAAAGAACTTAATGAAAAATAATTGTCATATTCAGAGAATTATACTGAGTAAAAATCTCATTCAATTCTCAGAAAAACTTCTAAAAGGTTCAAAATGTTGTCTCTGATGCTGGAAAGTTGTTAAGCTTTCTCTCCTAAGAATGCCTATGCTACTTACTCCATTTGCTGGTAGGAATGCTGATTTACCCATGTACCTTCAACTATTTATTTCAACCTCACTAGGAAATTATAAAAAGTCTGAAAATTCTCATATTCTTCATATGCCTAATTTTTCATTTTAACATTTCTAACTTCCTATCAGAAAGAGGTGCTAAAAGAAAGGCAGTATTATTCATGGTAACTGCAGTGAGATAGAGTGAACAGACAGGCAACACCTGGAAAGATGCAGAGAAGAAATCAGGATGTCCTTAAGGTGGGGGCAAATTAGATCAACCAAGGAACAGTTTGGGGGAGGTAAGATGGCTCAGTAGATAAAAGCACTTGCCACACAAACTTGAAGACCCAAGTTCATTCTCCAGAACCTACATGACGGAAGAGAACGGATTCTAGAAAGTAATCCTCTGACCTCAACATGCACCACGGCATGTGAACATGCAAGCGTCCTCTCTTTCTTCCTCCCCCACCACATATGCACAGAATTTTTAAAAGAAGAAATTAAATGAACTCTCAAAAAATTCACCAGACTGACAGGCACAGTGGTGCATGCCTTTAATCCCAGGACTTGGAAGGCAGAGGTAGGTAGGTTTCTATGTTTGAGGCCAGCCTGTTCTACAGAGAGTTCCAGGACAGCCAGGGCTATACAGAGAAACCCTGTCTTGAAAAACAAACAAACAAAAAGCAAAATAAACAAACAAACAAAAACCCAATATAAAACCCCCTAAAACAACTAAAACATTCATCCACCAGACAGAGTATTGAGAAAATGTGCTATATATACACTAGAAGAGTGCTTGGCTGAAGAAAAATGACATTCTGTCATGTGCGCTAAAATAGTTGGAACTGGGCACCGTGTTATGTGAAATCAGCCAGGCACAGAAGAGAAGTAGTGCGTGGTTTCACTTCTTGAAAACGTAGATGTGGAAGTTGGGACTAGACTTGTGGCTCTCACAGGCTGAGTGGCCTGGCATAAGTGGAGGAGCATACTCTGCGGGATCAACATTATAACAACGTCCTAAGAAGAAAGCCATCCTGCTTTCCTATTGCGTGCTAGGGTAGGCAGGTATTTACCAAGCATTTCAGAATATTAAGGATTCTGAGAGTTTTGGCCCTGAGAAGGGACTTGGCCCCTCTCTGAATTATATTTGCCTAAGTTTTCCTTGGTAGCTAGCTGTTTTTCAGGAGGAATAAAAATCCTGGGTAGGACCTCACCTGAGCCGCTGCCATCATTCAACACTGACGCTTAGCATCTGCTTCAGCTCTAACATGGAATCTCCTGCTGCTCTATCAGTCCTCTAACTGTGCATTTCAGGTTTCCCTTTGCCCTGCTCATTCTCTTTTTACATAGACCTGCATAACGAGCAATAATACCACAGAGTCAACATCAGGTTGTCTTGAAATGTCCTGGACTAAGAACATCATTCACTGTTTTTCAGTTTAGACTCAGGCAAATTTAGAGACAATGTCAGGAAGCAGCCAGATTTTTTGCTAAAATATCACAAGAATGGCAATTTCTAATATTGCTTCCCTCTGAAACCTCCATAAGTGCCCACTGCTCTCTGTAACTGTCTTCCAGGTTCCTATGAGAATGTCCCATTAATCCCCATTTATAGCATTCAATGGCTTTCCTAATCCAAAGCCCTCAGGTCTTCCCTGCAGCATGTCAGACCTGTCTCCACAACAGAACACTCCCTGATTCCAGTTTCTGTCCCAGTTACTTTTTGACTGCTGTGATGAGGCACTAAGACCAAGGCAACTTATCAAAAGGCATTTATTTGGACTTACAGTTTTGGGGGTTATGAGAGTCATGGCAGGGAGCATTACAACAGCAGGTATGGTGTTAGAACAGTAGCCAAGGGTGCCCTGTCAACCCACAAGCATGAGGCAAAGAGAACTACCTGGGAATTGTGTGAGCTTCTGAAAGCTCAAAGCTTGCCCCCAGTGACACACCTCCTCTAATCAGGTCACACCTCCCACCCTCCCTTTCCTATCGCTCTACCAACTGAGGGTCAAGTATTTAAATATATGAGCCTATGGGGGAAGCTCTCACTTAAACCACAAGTACATTTTCTCTATAAAAATAAAGGGAATATTTTCAGGAGAAATTTGTGGAATTCTATGAAATAATGGGAAATGTAAATCACTTCAGAAAGGCAGGAGTTGTAAGGCTTGTTGACTGGATCCACATCACTCCAATCTTTCCCACCGAACAGATGTTTATTCTGTACCAGGAACTGCCACAGACAATTTCATTTATTCTGGCATCTTCAATGTTAACCCAGATAAGACTCAGCTGTTCAATAAGTGAACAGACTCCAATTTACAAATAGGAGTCCCCATACTTAAGGGAAATTAAGTAATTTGCCCAAGGTGAGAAGGATGGTAAGCAGGATAACATCACTCCCCACACTGCATGTTGTCTGCCCTCCTTTCTGCTAAATTCTTTTTTTTTAAATTTATTACACATACAGTGTTCTGTCTGTGTGTATGCCTGCAGACCAGAACAGTGCACCAGATTTCATTACAGATGTTTGTGAGCCACCATGTGGTGGCTGGGAATTGAACTCAGGACCTCTGGAAGAACAATCAGTGCTCTTAACCTCTGAGCCATCTCTCCAGCCCCCTCTGCTAAATTCTTAAGGCAAGGCAGAATACAGGGCGAGATTTTACCCAGAAGGCCCACCTTGGACAACAGTCCCTGGTGAATGCACATTAAGGACATGCATTAGCGCATGGCATGAATCCAGAATGTTAGTAGGCGGAAACATGTAAACCATGCTGGAGATGTGGGATTCTAATGAAATCAAGGAAGAATAACTCATGGGTTCAAAGCAGGTAAATCATGCGATGGATCAGGTGTATATTTATAGATCACTGTTGAGTCCCCTGGAGGCCACTGATAACTCAGGGAGGAATGACAGGAGCCTGAGGGGGGCAGATGCGAACAAGCTGGGGATGCTCTCCAGCAGAAGTGACTACGCAAGGATGGGAGACAGAAGGGAGGAGGGAGGTTAGGATGACTTCTCAACTTGGAGTGTGGCTATATTTTAGAGTTTAAACAGAAAAGGAGAGAAATTTAATATTAGAAAGAACAGCAAAATAATACTCAGATTATTCTAGCATTGGTTTAACCACAAACTCACTGCATTACCTCCTTAGGGCTTGCTTAGTAAGTTACCACAGAATGAATCACTTAAAGCAGAATGTGCACTTCCCACCTCTAGAGACGGGAAGTCTGAAGTCAGCCTTCAGAGCCACACACTCCTGCTGAAGGCTCTCTGCCAGACTGTGCTGTGTCTTCCTGGTTTTGGTGACTCCAGTGATTCTGTCACATCTGACTTGTTCCTATCACTCCAGTCTCTGCTTCTGCCCTTAACTGTCCTCTCTGTGCGTCCGTGCCTTTCCCTTCTTCCGATAAGAGTTTATCCTAAGTACAGAGTGTCATCTTGAGACCTTTAACTGGTTATATCTGCAGTTATCATCTATTTCCAGATAAGATAACATTCTGAAGTCCTAATGAAGTTTGGCTGGAACACTGTTCAATTCATCACCCTGACTCATGACCTTATGACATTTAGTTTTCAATTCTCTCACTTGCCATCGCTCATCACTATTAATATTGTCACTCTCAACGATCACTTTCTAGGCACAAGGTGCTGCCTAGTCTTCTGTTTTTGTTGTGAGTCCCCAGTGTTAGGGAACTGAAGACCACACCCAGGTTTGTAGGAGGAACTTTAAGACCTGGGATATGTTTTTACATCAAAGTGCACAAAGCAAACAGCACAGGGAAGATAGGTGAAGAAGCATAGGCACAAGCTTCTGTGCAGAGAGCTCAGGGCACACGCGAATCTCCCAGCATGGAACTGTGACGGTGGGGGAAGTGCTGTCTCTAGTCCATACATGTGCAGAACCCTGGTGACTCAGACAGCCACTCCTCCAGTTCTTACTGAAGGCACCATACCAAAAACCTGTCCCTGAAGAAAGCTGATTGTTTAACATAAATCGCACCCTACAAACACCCCAGCACATGCCTACAGTTACAGAAAGGTGGAAAACACCCTTGAAACCTGAGTTTCCAGACACCAGCCAGGGCCAACCATATGGGTGGGCAAATATTGTTAAGGTAAATTTCAGGCCTGCATGTTAGCACTTCCCTGCCCTTCTTGTCCAATTTAGTCATCACATTAGCAGAGTTTGGAGAGTGTAGGTGTGTTCAAAATTACTAGAATTCAAATTACAGTAGAGAAACTAGAATTCAAAACTAGGCCATGACTCTTTACCACAGTGCACAGCTGCTTGTTTTTGTGGTGGTGTGGGTAGAACCCAGGGCCCTGTGCATGCTGAGCCCATTCTCTACCCTGGAGCCAAAGCCCTAGCTAAGTTAGCTGCCTGCCATTTGAAGGTTTACTAAAATGAGAGGAAAGTTATAATAGTTTCAAGTTCTAGAGAACTCTCAAAGGTAAACAGGCTACTGTTACAAAGACTGTAAAATGAAAAAGATATTATATAACAGAAACTCACAAAATAATTCAGAGGCTAAGCTATTATCACAAATATTTAAATCCATTAACCATAGATATCAATGTTTTAGACAAAAGCCCATCAGAATGTTAACAGTTTAATATTTTAAGAAGATTAAACAAAGTTAAGCTTTAGTCAAATTGGCATACTTGAGGGAGTAAGAGAATTCCTCTCAGCCCTGTGGTAAAGAAAGGCATGCAGAGTACATGAATGTGCAGCAGAGGGCAGCATTTGCTTTCCTTTTACCTAATGGAATGATGTCCCGAAGTGTAGTCTAGTTTTCCAAATTTTTGAGTCTGATAGCCATGCTTCTCCATGACATCCATCCATGTTGTATAATTTGGATCAAGACCCTTAAAATTATTCCAAGATTCTGTTAAGTGAGTGAAGAGGCCACTCCACATCGCTGAGGGGAAAAGAGAAATGAAAGGAACGGATGAAGGTAAAACTTAATCATTACTGGCTGTTTCACAGTTTGTGATCTGGAATAAGAAATGCCATCAGCTTCAGCAGGTCCCGGGCATTTCTCTCTGGCACCCATTTTATCAGAGGGCAAGCCCTACAAGGATTTCTATTCACCAAGGCCTATAGGTTAAGTTGATTAAGGTATTTGTTGTATTTATGGCTGGAATTAAATATAAAGCTTACACATCATTAGTGTTTTTCGGTCAGAAAAGCTTTCTAGTTTCTTTTTAAACCATAAGTTAGAGTACTGACAATTATAGATATCATTTCCCTTATCTCTTCAAGGACTTTCCTATTCATTATCTTTTCACTAGGTTTTTCTAAGAAAAAGAAAGAAAATGAGATGCTGTGTGTCCTCATTTTCTCAAACTTTAGTAAACACCTCCTTTTCTTTTCTCATTTCTGGGTGCACACACAGTAGGTTTCCTGTTCTTATTTCTGTGTGCACACACAGTAGGTTTCCTGTTCTCATTTCTGGATGCACACACAGTAGGTTTCCTGTTCTCATTTCTGTGTGCACACACAGGTTTCCCGTTCTCATTTCTGGGTGCACACACAGTAGGTTTCCTGTTCTCATTTCTGGGTGCACACACAGTAGGTTTCCTGTTCTTATTTCTGGGTGAACACACAGTAGGTTGGAGGTGCTTTCTTTCCTCTGCATGTGCATGTCAGGGGTATCTCCCTAAACAGTTTTTGAAGTAGGGTTGCTCTCACTGAATCAGGAGCTTGCTGACTGGCTTGCTTGGCTCATCAGTAAGCTTCAGGGATCTTGCTGTCTCTGTCTCCCCAGTGTTAGCATTACAGGCATGCACTGCCACACCCAATTTAATATTATTTTTTAGATACACAGGTGTTGGGTATTCAAACTCAGGTCTCTCGCCTGTGGGTAAGCACTTTATCAAGTGAGCCATCTTCCAAGGCCACCCTTTCTTTTCTGATAGAACAACACACTTACTGAGAGGTGGGTTTGAGTCACAATAACCATAGTCTGGTACTCTCAAGTTATTCGACCTCTTTGTTTTAGTTTTCTTCTGCAAACTGGGCTAATGACAGGTACCATGCTCATGGAAGTATGAGAATTATATGATGGGGAAGTTCAGCCAATCACATTTGGCTAGGGCGTGGCCTCCTGGAGCCAGGGAAGATAAACTTGGACATCCAGGTGTGCCTGGCCCTCTTCTTCCCTGCACGCGCTGGACCCTGGTCATGTGAGTTCAC
>LOEQ01003711.1:17776-59633 GCA_001685075.1 Bramus lutescens | reverse complement strand
GCCAGCAGGCATACACACAGACAGAATATTGTATGCATAATAAATAAATAAATAGTTAAAAAATTAAGATAGTGTGATATCAAAAATTTTGAGAAATAAATTACAGTGTTTTGGAAATTGACTACAATTGGCAATATGCTAATTCTAATCTTTGATTCTGGTTTACATTTACTAAGTATGTGCCTGTGGGGCTGGCGTGTTGTCATCTTTCTCTTGTCTAAGTGATATTTCTGATAGAAGAACTCTGGAAATTTGCCTAATCCACTTTTTTTTTTTGTTGGAGTTCATAACGGCGTGGGTTATTGTACTTTTGCTATTTTTACATGTTAATGGATGAAATGATTTTGTTCTTTAGGTTAAACATTTTAAGTTTAAGGTAACTTAACTATTGAAATCTTTTCAATAGGTGGCTCGAACATGGAGTAAACTGATAAAGACACGGCAAGAAGATGGAGCAGACAAACAAGAGCTTTATGAGCTGTGGAGAAAACTGACTCAGTTGCTCGCTGAGGAGATAGAGGATCAGGATAATGAAACCCAGCAGATGGTATCAACTTGTTTATTCCTCGTGGTTGCCATCATGAAAATCAATACTTAAATCAGTTAGAAGATGGAGGCACAGTGATGTAACACTGTCCTCTTACTAACTTGAGTGTAATTTAACATCTTAGCAGTTACAGACTGAACACAACTTTGTGTATGTTTGTTTACCTGAACAGTCATCAGTCATCAGTTTGTTCTCGTGTTCAGAAAATGCTGTTGAGAATATACTGTATGCCAGGCAGTCCCCAAAGAGTTGAGGATTAAAACTGTAAGAAGAAGCTATTTGTCTGTTGTCAGTGTGCCACTCAGCCCTATCACTGGGAAGGTTTACGCTGGTGCACAGCTTCAAAGATGTCAGTAGGGAATGTTTATGCTGGTGCACAGCTTCAAAGGTGTCAGTTGGTACTGAGTGTCTCTTTCCTGCTCTGTATGTAGAGCAGGCAGGGCATCAGGGTCAGGAGCATGTGTAGATCAGAGCTTTTCACCTGTGGTGCCTAGGATGAAAAGAGCCAAAGGATCCAGGATCCGCTGCAGGAACCTACCTTCGTTACACTAGGCCTCACTCCCTCAAGCTTCTGCCACCACCAAGGTCACTACAGGCTGGTGACCAGACCCTCAACACATGACCTTTCAAGGATATTTTTAGATCCAATTATAACATGCAGTAGTAATGACTGTCCTGTACAAGAAGTCGTAGGAGAAATTTAGTAGTGACAGAATTGGGTAGCTCATCAATTTCTTTTAAGCTATATCTATATAATATAGCCTTACTATTTTTCTTGGTTAACACAGTATCAAACATATACCAAAATTAGTAAAATATAGTTTTTATTTCTACTCCATGGAAGAAAATTCATAAATAATAATAAAAAAATAGGTGGTGCATGTCTTTAATCCCAGCACTCGGGGACAGAGGTGGGCATATCTCTGTGAGTTTGAGGCCGGCCTTGTCTACAGAGCAAGTTTCAGGCTCCAAAGCTATAAAGAAACCCTGTCTTGAAAAACCAAAAAAAGGAAAGAAAAGAAAAGAAAGAAAAGAATAATGTCTTACTAAGTTGCTCAGGCTGGCCCAAACTCCTGAGTTTCCACAGTAAGCAAGCTTCCTCTTGTCTTCATTTTCTTCCTTTTTCCACCTTTCTCATTCTTCTTCTCTTTTCCCATCTCTCTCTCCTTTCCTCTTTCCCTTCATTCTTCTCTTCCTTTTCATTTCATCTTTCTTCTCCTCCTTTCTACTACCCTTCCTTATTTTCTTTCTGTGTTGACAATTGAATCTAGTGCTTGCATGTTGTAGGACCATACTGAACACTGAGCTATTCCCAGTCCAGTTCACACACACACACACACACACACACACACACACACACACACACACAAAGATGTGGGCAGACATGCACTCACACACACGTACTCACACACACACCTGCACACTTTTTGTTTGCTTTGTTTTGTTTTTGATTTTGAGACAGGATCTTGTTATGTAGACCAGGCTGGCTTGGAATTCTTTTTTTTTTCTTATTTATTAATTTGTTTATTTTACATCGCAACTGCATCTTCCCTTTCCTTCTCTCTTCCCTCCCCCTTTCCCTGCCCCCTCCAAAATCTATCCCTCTTCTGTATTTACTCAGAAAGGGGCAGGCCACTCTGGACATCAGTTCTTGATCCTCCTGCCTTGTTCTCCTGTATACTAAAGATTAACTGTACCTAACAATTTTTTATAAGCATGTATTAACCCTGCTTATTTATGGCATTCCTACAAAGAACATTCGTTGGTCATATTCAGCCAACTCTCTACCCTTTCTCCTTACCTCCTGTACTTTTCTTAGTCCTTTTTGAAAAATTAAAATATAATTACATTTTCCTCCTTTTCCTTTCTTTCTCCCAATTCCTGCATGCTACAACCTCCCACTTCCTCTGAAATTCCTGTCTTTCTTTTCTTTGTTATCGTTATACATACATTATATATGCACAAATATATTAATTCATATGGATATAGTCCATGCAGTGTTGCTTGCATATATATGACTTCGGGGCTGACCTCTTGGTACTGAATAAGCAATTAGGGGACAGCTCCCTGGGGGAGACCACTCGTGCTCTCTGTATTCCTTAGCTGCCTGTAGTTGTTTGCCCAGGTGGGGCCCATGAGATCCTCTTCCATGTTAGCATGGCCCTTGGTGTTGTGCTTGTTCAGGTCTGTTTTCAGCAGCCATGTTATTGAGATAGCAAGGATGTGCTGCCTTGTAGCAGCAGATTTCCTAGTGCTCTGGCTCTTCAAATCTTTTTTTTCCTTCTTCTGGAATCTTCTCTGAGCCTTGTGTGCAGGAGTTGTGTTAAAAGAGTCATCTATTGAAGGTGGGTATCCCATGATCAGTTGTTCCCTGCATTTTGAATTGTTTTCTGTAATGGTCTCTGTTGTGAAGAGAATCTTCTTCAGTGAGGGTCAGGTGCTACACTTGAAAGATTTCTTTCTCTGGGTGAATTTCCAAAGAATGTGCTTGTGATGTTATATTACCATACAAGATAATGTTCTAGCGGACTGCTTTGTAGCAACCAGCAGTGAAGGGAAAGATGCTTTATTAAGCTGATGTTTTAAATTTATAGTTGTCCCTTACTAGTTTAGTAATACTCAGTTGGCCAGTTGGAGTTAGAATGTATTTTAAAGCTTACATAGACGTTTCCCCCCTCATTTAAATGTCAGGACTAAGCAGATTGTGGTGGCTCAAGCTGTAATTCCTGTAGTTGGGAGGCTGAGGAAGAGGATTTCCACAAGATCAAGGCTAGCTTGGGCTACTAGTGAGAGACACTTTACCTTATAAATCTGACCAAACAGGTTGTAGAAATGGCTGAGAGGTCCTGAGTTCAATTCCCAGCTTTCACATGGTGGCTCACAACCATCTGTAATGAGATCCAGTGCTGTCTTCTGTCGTACTCGCACACACGCAGGCAGAACACTGTATACATAATAAACAAATAGATGTGATCAAAGAAGAATTATGAGGGCTAGGCAAACATGTAGGTAGAACACTGTATGCATAATAAATAATAAATAAATAAGCAAATGTTACCAAACAAACAGAAGATTCATGAGGGCCAGGAATAAGTTGAAGATTTAGTTTTTATAAAGGAGCCTTTAGCCCTGGCTGTCCTAGAACTCACAGAGATCCACCTGCCTCTGTTTCCTGATTGCTGGGATTAAAGGCATGCACCACCATTGCCTGGCTTTTAAAGGGCTCTTAATTCAGTATAGTACTTGCCGCATTTTTCACTTAGCATGCTGCATCACAGCTGTCTGGTGTGTTTCAGCTGTGGACTGCATTTGAGAACACACTGGACTTAGCGGACAGTATTCCCAGTGAAGAGCACCGAGGGCTCTATCAGCGTTTCCTTCAGTGCTTATCTAAAGTAAGTGACGCTTATGTGTTTCTAATTATGAAAATGTTCATCAGTATGTTTGATTGCTGTTGGAATTCACTTTATTATGCTTTTATATTTTCAAGTTCCCTCATGAGACAACTAGGTTGAAGAAGGCCTGTGAAGGAATGATAAATATCTATCCTACCATACAATATCCACTAGAAGTGATTTGTTTATACTTGATTGAGTCAGGTAATTTTTTTATATTGTTTCCCAGAGGTGTGTGATTGTATGAGAGTGATATTGCAATCAGTTAAGCACTGCTTTAGTGTTCGCTATGTATAAAATATCAGTGTTTATGGACATAAAAAATGGTTATTTAGTGTTGCTATTTACAGACAGTCTGAGAAATACAGGAAAGTAGAGTGATGCAGGACTTATGGGATATACAGCTATTGATTCATCAGTGAAATTCTTTTATTATTTAGTTTATATTTTACAATTTTGTGAAGTCTTTTTGGTGGTGGGACTTGAAGGATGTCTTGAACTTTCTCTAATGTTAGATGGAGCAAAGTCTCAGGGTGCAGGTGGCACGTGTGCAGCTGTGGTGCGCGAAACTCTCCCCTCCTGATTTGTTTGATGCAGTAGAAGGAATGGCTGAATGGGTTGGGTTATATCACACAAATCTTGACTGCCATGAAAAGGAAACATTGAGCTTTACAGTGTTGATATTAATGCCACAGTGATGGTCTGCTTTTTAAAATTTTTGCAGTCTTGTGAGCTGTTAGTCTCTACGTGAACTAGAGTAAATTCAGGTTGGAGAGTGTCTCTTGTGTGTGACATACTCTTGCTTCTTTGTGTACTTAGTTAGAAGAGAGGTGGTAGTTAGCAGCTGGGTCATGAAGAGCTGGGTCATCTGAAGTGTGTATGTCTGTGACCTAAGCAGGTACTTGTGTGCACTGACCACCCCGTGACCGCATTATCATGGATAGGCTGTGGCCTTTGCATTCTGCCCATCCCCCTCTCCTCTATCGATAACTCCTTGATATCATTTCCTGGTCTGTGGGAAGTCAGTGCTCTTACTTTTAGTCGGGAGTTCCACTAACAAGTAAGATCTTTTTCTTATTCTCAAAGAGAATATTTTCCACTATCATAAAGTACAAAGTGAATTACTTTATGTGAAGTACAAGTGCTCGAGCTAATAATGTTTAGGAGGGGCTGACGTTGACCAGAGTGAGCAATCTAAGAATGCATTAATGAACTGGGAACATAATGGTGGTGGTAGAAAGGAGTAGATGAATGGAAATGTAGCAGCTTCTTAAAGGGAAGGGCAAAATTATTTGCATGTTTTAGTTCTTTGGAAAAGTTAGTCCATATTATAGAAAAAAACATGACAGTTTATGTGAGAAGTACATTTGAAAAGAGCTATAAAAGTAGCCAGAGCCCATCAATTGTTTGTAAATGAGAATCTGCAAACCACTGCTAAGCATATAGCTTGGAAATCATTCGTGTGCAAGTGAGGTAGAGTGATTGCCATCAGAGAAGACCAGGGTTAGAAGGCTGAGGATGGCTGCTTGTACGGTGCTGACTTTAGAAGAGGAAGAAAAGGATGAGGACCAAGAAGAGGTTAGGTAAGAGAGCAATGAGGGGACCCTGATGCGAAGACAAGAAAGAAAGGATTCTCATGATAGACTGACTAACTATTTTTATGATTAAGAAAACTAATATTAAAGCTATTTTAAAATAAAGTAATTGAACTGAAACAATGATGGAGAAAATTGAGGAAGTAGTGAGAAGTTTAAAAGGAAAAGTGATCCAGTCTGAATTTATGGGAGAAGCAGAGGAAGGGAAGCGTGTGCTGGGGGCAGCAAGAGAAGCAGGAGGAGAATGACTGTGTTGTTGTAGTCTCTCTGAAGCACTTCAAGAAGGGTCGGCTGCACTGGACAGATACTGTGTGACACAAGAGGACCATCACACAAGGAGACACGGAAGACGGACACAGGCTGTCACACAAGGAGATACATGTTTTTGTTTATCAAAATCATCTGGTTTCTTCCAATTTTATCCTAAGACCCAGTGTATGATATAAAGATTGATATAGCCTTTGTGATTGTTAGCGTTGCAGTTGAGAATTGGTAACTGGTGGCTACTTTCTCTTCAGTTCTGTTGAGCTGTTTAGTGCTTTGCCCCATTCCCTCTTTGGTCTGCTCAGATAGTAAAGGGTGTACGTGAGTATGTGTATATTTTCTTTTGGAAAACTGGCTGAATGCTTTCTCAGTAAGTGAATTTTCCTTTAGTATGTTTTTTTTTTGTTTGCTTGTATGGGGGTAAACATGGCCCTAGTATTCCTTCCTCAACCAATGTGAATTATTAGGGTATGAAAACATGAGATGCTTTCTAACATAACATTTATCAAAATGTGCACCTATCATTGCTTGATGTTTGCAATAAAATGGATTTGAGAGTTTACCTAGATCCTGCTCTAGAGTAAGTTGGAGAGAACAGAAACATAAATGAAATGTTGCAAAACATTGACTGTTAAAACCCAGTATCATCCTGTGGACATTTAGAGATAGTAAATAAAAGTTGGATTGGGATGTAGCAGATTGGTAAGTGGTAGAGTACTTGTCTAGTGTGGAAGATGCCCTGGTTTATCTTTAGGGGCATGGTGTGTGTGTGCACATGTGTGTGTTTGTGACAGTTAATAAAGGCATCCTGAAAGAATTATACTGACTGGTAAGAAAACCTCCTGGTTTAAAAGCCAAGTGTGGTGGTTCGTGCCTGTAATCTCAGCACTTAGAAGGGAGAGGTGGTAGGACCCTGAGGTCAGCCACCTTTGGCTGCATGCCAAGTTTGAGGCCAGCCTGGGTTGTAGAACTGATTGGGAAGTAGGTCTGTAGCATGATGAGCAGGGGTGGATGGGTAGGCACTCAGATGTGTGCTAAGACTCAGAGTTCTTGTTCTGGGACAGTGAAAAGCTGCACATGACTTCTCTTTTTGTCATCCTAAGCCAAACTTTATGTATTCTGAACATTACAAACCTTGATGCATACCCTTCCTCAGAGAACTTTACAGCAATTAATCACTGTGTCTCTCCATCAAGGACAAATGTATTCCATACTTCTGGGTCTTTCTCTGTGTGTTGAGGCTCAAGATCCATTTTCAGCATGACTCATTTGTCATGCTGCATGTAATGAAGTTTGAATAACTTTCCTAGTTGTCATTTGTTGAAAGGTGTTTTTTTTTGTGTGTGTGTGTGTATGTTCTAAATAACCATTATGATTTATTTTGCATTGTAGCTGAAACACAAGAGGACAAGGAGGCTTGGCTCTTTAAATTCAAGCAGAAAACAATTTCATTAAAAGTTATGATTTTGTGTTTAGGCCCAGGGAGACAGCTTAGAGTAAAACACTTGCTAGCATTAGTGACTGAAGCTCTGGGTGTGATTACCGACAATGAAAAATAAGGAGTGGTCAAAAGTGAGACCCCAGCCCCTGGCCTGGGAATTACCCTGGTCTGGACTCCAATTCCCAGCCTGCCAAGCGCTGACCCCCTCCCCTGGGAGGGTCAGGACCACTAAAGAGTATTTAGGCTCGCATACAGGGAAGGGGGGAACACGACACTGGGATGGACATGTCACNATAGCATGGCACTCATTAAACATGGACATTTTTGATTCGGTCTAATCTGGTTTGATTGGAGTTTTTTGTGCCAGCGGAGAGGCTCGGTTAGGAAATATTCCTAACAACGAGGTTTTATGTCTTAGAACTATTTGAAACTGCAGGTGAAAATAAAAAAAAATGAGTGCCATCAAATTCTACTTTTTCTTCCTCTAAAACTTAGGTTTATTTAAAAGTGAAAATTTTAGTGTTCATTGGTTGGTTTCTTTGGTATGTCAGAAATGATTTTCAAAACAAAATAAAACATTTTGCTATTGTATAATTTAGGAAAATGAGTTCCATAGAGCTATTTTGTATCTATCAATTTATACATGAAGTTTTAGTTTTTAGCAACCTTAGGACTTGACTGCTTTTTTGAGAAGTAAAAATTGTGTTGTTAAGCTTTTTTATAATTGTTTATGTAAATGAGTGTGAGCGTTACAGCTCTGGAGCTGCAAAGATACAGGAACATAAATGCATTAAAGCTTATCAGGAAACCAGGCTATACCTAGAGCCACAGCAGGACAGCTCAGGAGGCTGGAGCTGCAACAGGACAGCTCAACTCAGCCCTGGAGGGAAAGGTGTCCTGATTTATCCAGAAGCCAGGCTACCTAGAGCCGCAATAGAATGTCTGGAGGCTGACACCACAAGAGGGTAGCTTAGCCTTGGAGAGAGAGGTGTCCTGACTTGTCAGTGGGAAGCCTGGCTACCTGAAGCTGGGATATGGTGGGGGATGGGCTCCTGACAGGATAGCAATCCTGTTCCTTTCCTAGAGAGACTCTACAGCTGAGCTCTGCTCTGTTCCCCTAAAAGACTGTCCTAAGAGAGCTGTCTGCTTCTTCTGCCGCCCAAGTTGTTAACTTCTGCTACACTCTGCTAAAGGGGAAGCCCCTGCAGAAATGTAGCAATCCCCGTAGGCTCTGGCAGAAAGTTGTTATTTTTTCTGTCCAGCCTTGCTCAGCCAGCCCACCTAAGGGAACATCGCAGCAAGGTTCTTCTGTTCTGCTCAGTTCCCTGAAGGATGTCTCAGCAAGATTCTTCTATCTGTACAGGTGAATTAAGGTCTTCACCCAAGCAAGACTCTTAAGAAGAGATTTCTTTGGGAAGGAGGAGTCCAGGAGAGTGGCTGCCTCTGCCAGGGTGGGAAAGGACAGCCTGGAACTCAACAGGCAGAGGGGCTTATATAGGGCTTCTTTGGGACGGAGTTTTCCCAGGTAGTTTTCTGTTTAGGGATTGGTTAGTTTAGTTGGTCAGGGACAGAGATGTATGTAACATTACTTACAGATTATTCATTGGTATGCATCTAATATGATGCATACATCAAAATATAATGGCATTATGTAAATAATTTACTTTTAATATCTGTGATTGAATCAGAGATCCCATTTGTGGTTTGGTCATATATTTCACAGTAGATGTTAAAAAGCAAGTCTTTTAAAATATTAATTATATTTATTCCCCTCGCTTATTGTTTTAAGCTGTCTGTTTTAGTAACTTTTTCAGAATTTTCCTGTGTGATTAAACAATTTATTAAAGTGTTGAATGCTCCTCACTAATTATAAACAAATAACATTTTTCACTTGGGGACATACGAACTTCTATGTTGGAGAAAATGGAATTATAACAAAATGTATATTTTCTAACTGAAATTATTTTACAAAAATAAATTAAGGTTACTGCAGCATTGTAATTAATACATAAGCCTAATAATTATATAGACAAGAATAGTTTGGTAAAAATGTGTGCAGTGTATTGCTAACCCTGCAAACCTAAGAAGACTGTGACAAAGTATTCGTTTGGTGTCCTCTGATACCAGGATGCTGGGAAAGTCTGTCAGAGTTGGCTGCCATACCTCTAGCTATGTATTATTGCCCTCAGGGAACCAATAAGATACTCTGTTTCTTTCATGGATATGCTAAAGTTGATATGGCTGAATTGGTGCTCCTGAGAGTTGAATAGGAAAAGCTGAGGCAAGCCGCGGGCTTTGTGGCAGCCCATGGACTAGTAGCCATAGTTTCTCCTTCAAAACCTTTGAGCATGAATTCAGTTTCAGGAGTGCATGTGTATATAAAGTGATATAACTTCCAGTGTTTAAGCATGTTGATGAAGTAATGATATCTTCTATATTTGCTGCTTTATTTAAGTTTTTATTTACTTAAATCAGGACTTAGTAAAGTATGTATGAATCAGCTTTTGAAATTTATGTATACAGGTATGGTAGTTAAGAATTCATTGTACTTAGTATATATATATATATACATATGCACATATATGTATATATGAATGCTAATAATTTTTTTTTAATTTCAGGGAGTCTGACAGATGAGGGACAACAGTATTGTTGTAAACTAGTGGAAATGAATTCAAAAAGTGGTCCAGGCCTCATTGGCTTAGGCGTTAAAGCTTTACAAGACAAGAAGTATGAAGTTGCTGTTAGTCACCTAACAGAAGGTAATGTACAGAGTGTGGTATTTGGTATGACTACAATTTCAGCCTCCTGTAAGGAGATAAACCAAAGTGAAGTGGAAGATGAACACACATACTCTGGAGTCTGCTCATTAAATTTGAGTTTCACTCTTCAGCTCAAGAGCATGGAAAAGTTCAACCCTATGTGTCCTGATGATTTCCTTTGTACGGTAGGGATACTTTGAGGAAGCTTAGATACAGAGAGGCTTGGCTTAGTCAACTCAGGTGTGGTGGTTTTTTGGGAAACTTAAATTCTAGTTGAGATGTGACTGGCAGAGTGAAGAAGGCAGCTGGAGCGAGTGGGAGGACACTGGGTCAAGGAATGCATTTGTGGAGCAGCAGAGCTGAAGAAACCTGTTGTTTCGTGTAGTGCAGTAAGATTTGAGGATGGAGTGTGGGTACGGGAAAGGATAGGAAGTGAGGCTGAACATGGCCTTCCAAACATTGTTAGCAAGCTTACAGTGTGTCCTGAGGACAACAGGGGCCCATGAAAAGCTCTAAGCATAGAAACTGTCATCTGATTTGCTGGGGCAGCATGGGGCTGGGAAGGTAGATGAGTCAGTCAAGTGCTTGTCTTGTGAGCATGAGGACCTGGGGTTGACTCCTAGAACCCATGGTATTTATGATTATTTCATCCTAGGCTTGACAGAAAGCCCTCTCTGCATAGCTGGCTGGTATCATCTAGCAGAAGCCCAAGCCAAAGTGCACAGACCTAAGGAAGCTATTCTTTCTTGCAATCAAGGTATTCTTATGTACTTTGTGTTTATATGTAGGAAGATGAATGCTGTTTGCTCTCATCTAACTTGAGAAAGACTATTTTAAAAAGATAGCCTTTTGTTTTTATTTTAAATTTGTGGTTGATTTAAATGTCACTGAGGAAAATAAATAAATGCCTGCTCTGTATGCGTGCCTGATCTGTGTGTGTGCCTGATCTTTGTGCATGCCTGCTCTCTGTGCATGCCTGCTCTGTGTGCATGCCTGATCTGTGTGCATGCTTGATCCGTGTGTGTGTCTGCTGCTGTATCTTTAAGGTGTTCTGCTTTTCCAGCAAGGAACTTTCTGGTATGTTTAGGACCTTCATGAGTTCTTAATGCCATGGATATAGATGAGAGATGATTCTTTGTTCTTGACCTAGTTGATTGTCAAACTTCTATATTTGACAGTCCATTCTAATTCAGCTTCTTCCAGTGTCTGTATAGAGTCTGTCTTAGTTAGGGTTTCTATTGCTGTGAAGAGACACCTTGACCATGGCAACCCTTATAAAGGAAAACATTCAATTGGGCCTGGCTTACAGTTCAGAGGTTCAGTCTGTTATCATCATGGTGGGACATGGTGGTGTGCAGCAGACATGGTGCTGGAGAAGAAGCCGAGAATTATACATGTTGCAGGCATTAGGAAATGGTCTGTCTCACTGGACATGCCGGAACATATATGAGACCTCAAAGCCTACTTTCACAGTGATGCACCTTCTCCAACAAGACCATACCTACTCCAACAAGACCACCCCTACTCCAACAAGGCCACCCCTACTCCAACAAGACCACACCTACTCCAACAAGGCCACATCTACTCCAACAAGACCACACCTACTCCAGTAAGGCCACACCTTCTCCAACAAGATCACCCCTACTCCAACAAGGCCACCCTTACTCCAACAAGACCACACCTACTCCAAAAAGGCTACTCTTACTCCAACAAGGCCACACCTACTCCAACAAGATCACCCCTACTCCAACAAGATCACCCCTACTCCAACAAGACCACACCTGCTCCAACAAGACCACACCTACTCCAACAAGGGCACCCCTACTCCAACAATACCACCCCTACTCCAACAAGGCCACACCTACTCCAACAAGGCCACACCTACTCCAACAAAGTCACACCTACTCCAACAAGGCCACACCTACTCCAACAAGACCACACCTACTCCAACAAGGCCACACCTAATAGTGCCACTCCCTTTGGGGGCCATTTTCTTTTGAAGCACCACACAGCCCATTCTAATCTGACGTCTTTTCCCTTCCAATGTCCTTAATTTACTAAAGGCAGAGGTCTAGTAGCCAGCGATATTCTTAAGCACCATCAATTTTATTCCTACCATGTGAAAATATAGGTCTTAAATTCATGTGTTTGGTTTCAAATTCAGATCTTTCTAGAAGAATTTAAAAGTTTATTTGTGATTGGATTATTCATCTCTTTCTCTATCTCTCTATATAATATGTATTATATATTAGAAATTTTGCTTACTGTATCTGCAGTGTATTGTTATTCTTTTTAAAAGAAAATCTTAACTTTTTAAGCTTGACTTCATGTTATGTGTATGTGAACGCCCACATGTATGTCTGTGCATCATGTTCATGGGTTGCTG
This sequence comes from Bramus lutescens, assembly GCA_001685075.1. Taxonomy (NCBI): domain Eukaryota; kingdom Metazoa; phylum Chordata; class Mammalia; order Rodentia; family Cricetidae; genus Bramus; species Bramus lutescens. The sequence continues at coordinate 47,243 of LOEQ01003711.1, read as the reverse complement.
TGCAGGCCAGAAGAAGGGGATATCCTGGAGCTGGAATTGTGGGTGGTTGTAAACTGTCCTGTGGGTGCTGGAAGTCAAACCTAGGCTTTTTGGAAGAGCAGCCATCTCTCTATTCCCATACATCATTCTTTAAAAGTTTTTTTTTAAAAACATTTATTTATTTAATTATTTGCTTATGTGTGCATGCACACATGTGCATGTTTCATTACATGAGTGTAGAAGTCAGAAGACAACTGCCAGAATTTGGTTCTCTTCTATCTTTTAGTTCTGGCACTGAAGTCAGGTTGTCAGGCTGGGCAAACACCATTATTTTCTAAGCTGTCTCTTTGACTGTATGTCATTCATAAATAGCAAGCAAACTGAAATGCTGGAGAATGATTTCCATGTCCTCAATCTTATCAGCGCTTAAGAACATAGGTAATCACGGCACAGCAGGTGGCTGTCATTATCAGAAGAATCTTTGTCTTCTCCTGAAAGCAGAGGCTTTGCTTAAACTCTCCGATTCAGAGGAAGCAATTCGCATTCTTGATCAGGTAAGTGGTCTGAGTTTTCCTCTTCAGCCATCTCTCCATGCCAAATGCTTACATCGTAAATTCCAAGTTGTAGATGCACGTTCAGTATACTCTGGTAAATCTTCTACACTCTAGAACCTACTCGCCTTAGTCAGGGTTCCCGCGGCTGCGGAGAGACACCACCATGGCCATGGCAACTATTATAGAAGGAAATATTTGATTGGGGCTAGCTTACAGTTCAGAGGTTTAGTCCATCATGGTTGGAAGCATGGCAGCGTGCAGGCAGACATGGTGCTTGAGAAGGAGCTGAGAGTTCTATTTCTGGATCTTCAGGTAGTATCTTAGGTGAAGAATTTCTGTTTGATTTTAGTGCCTGTTCTTCCATCTTGTTTTTGTCTTATTACGGTAGCACACTTGATTATTAACAATTTAGGGCTTTAACTTTTTCCTTCAGAAAATGTTTTACAGATTATTGATCGAGTGGTGACTTCATAGCTTCATGTTCAAGAATGTAAGGCTTGGTTCCTCCACAGATGTTGATTTTGTTTTTAATTAGCAAACTGTTTTCTTAAGGCTTTTGGTTTAATTTGAAATTCCTTAGTGAGAAAACATAACTGGCAGATCATGAATTTTAGCCACATTGTTTCTTAAAGAGTTTTGTCAAATATATTAGTTATTGCAGTTTTTGTCTTCATTGCTTTGTGTATTTCAAAGGATTTTGCATTTTTGTTTTCTTTAAAGTAACAGCAGCTGCTGGCCTTCTTTAAGAACTCCTATGCAGCAGGATGTGGTGGTTCACAGGATGTGCTGGTTCATGCCTGTAATCCCAGCACAGAGGCTCAGGCAGGAAGGTGACCATGAGTCCAAGGCCAACCTGTGACACATTATGAATTCTGGGCCAGCCTGAGCTACACTGTGAGACCCTGTCTCCAAAAACAAAACCACAAAAACTCAATACCTTACTTTCTACTTGTCTTTAGTATGTATCTTGTTTAGATGTTTTATATACTTTTCCAATACCTTTTTTTGACATATACAAAAAGCATAATGAAAAGTTTTTTTAAAATGTAAGAGTCCATATCTGAGACAGAAAATTTGTAGGTTGATCATAAACATCATGTTATGCTAGAAAACAGACACTGTAAAAGGGCCACACTACACACACAGGAGCTGACCCCTGAGGGCAGCAGCACATGTGCCGAAGAGAAACACTAATTAAATATGTCTGAATTTAGGTGTGCATGATGCTACCACGAAGAAAAAGATCCCAGCAAGCTTGCGAAAGCACCTCGTGGGCTGATACTAGGGAACAAACTGGAAGAGGGAAAACATTTATTGTGCCTCTCTTACCAGCTGCTCTTTGAGACAGCTGAACAGGTGATGAGGGGAAGACAAGCTCCTCTAGGTTTAAGTATTTCAGGTGATAGTGGAAAGAGCAGTGATCGACTAGAAGTTATTTTGTAATCTTTAATAAATGAATAGATGTAGGCATTGAGGATCAATGACTTCCACAGAGAAAATGGTAGCCTGACACAACCTTGACAAATACGCATAGCATATTGTTGCTAGACCAGGTCTAGCCCTACCTGTTGATGCAGGGACCAGGGAAAGTATCAAATACCATGAGAACACATTCAGTCATGTCTTGACTTTGTGAAACTGTGACCAATGGTCTGTGTTTTCACAGTTAACTTATAAAAAAGAAAGCAGAGAGGTAGAAGAGGACCCTGGAGATAAAAGATAGTTAAGAGAACTGTCTTCATATTGAAATGTATGTACCTTAGTTGAATTTTGGCTAAAATAAGTTGCTCAAATTCTTTATGAGGCAACTAGGAAATCTGATCATCTGAAAACTACATGGTTGACTTTGGGACTGAGAATGGTAGTGGTTTTACCTTTTACAAATGACTATATTAAATGTGCATGCTGAAATATCATAGGTGAGAATTACAATGCCTGACCTTTGTTATCAATTCATCTGAAAGATATGGCAAAAGGGTGGATATATACATGGACAGACATAGCCTTTGAGTTTATAATTCTGTACCTGGACAATGAGTATGTTATAAGGTTGTTACACTGGTCTTTAATTTTCTTGTGCATTTGAAGTTTCTCCAATTAAATGGTTAAAGAATAAAAATCTGGATAGCAATGAAACTCTGATTACACTCTGTCATAACCAGCTCATTCGTGTCTGTTCTTTAAGCAGAACAGACACCCCTGCAGCTTTCTGGAGAGACTTGTAGCAGCTCAAACATTTTCTAGGTTTCAGATGCAGATAATACCCTACGACTGCTGGTTCTTCAAGGCCAGGCCCATCTGAACACAGGCGCTGTAGACAAGGCTGCAAAGGTTGGTGCTTGTCTTTCAAATGGAACATTATTTAAAGGCTAAAAGAAGGTTCTAGGAGTTTAGTTCAGTGTTACAGTGCTTGTCTACAAAGTGTAAGACCCTGGATTTGGTCCTAAGAACCCAAAATCAAATCAAATCAAATCAAATATAAAATGAAAACTAAACAAAAAAACTGAGAAAGTCAAAAGCCATTTAAAAATAACTATTTTTTTTGTTCTATGTGAATGGGTGGTTTTCCTGCATGTGTCTGTGTACCATGTACATGCCTGGGGTCCTCAGAGATCAGGGAAGGGTGTTGGATCCCATGGAGCTGGAGTCATAGATGGTTGTCAGCTGCCACGTGGGTGCTGGGAACCAAACCTGGGTCCTCTGGAACAGCAGCCCATGCTCTTAACCACTGAGCTGTCCCTCCAGTCCCTGTTTGTTTTTAATGGGATTTGGAATTGACAAGTATCTTCTTGACAGATCATGGAAGACCTTCAAGCTTCTTACCCTGTCCTGGCCGAAGTCCATGCACTTGAGGGTTTGATTCATTTTTCTAAGAAGAACTATCTGCAAGCAGAAGCATGGTGAGGGTGTATAGAATTGTCTGGGGCTCCATTCATATCTCAGCTGTTTCTTAAAAATTTGACTTGGCCTTAATGAAGTTCCACTGTGTGTGTGTGTGTGTGTGTGTGTGTGTATGTGTGTGTGTATGTGTGTGTTTCATTTCACTTGTAGCATAGGAGCTATACATTTTTCTGTGATAGATTCCTAGTCTAATCAGCTGATGTAATGTTTAGTTAGAGAGTGTAATATTTGGTATATGTTCTGAACATTTGTAGTGTTAAAAGGCCACTATTCTTCTTAAAGCTTTTCTTTCAGTAATATCACTTTTTGCTTATTATAGTCTAGATCCTGAAGTAGTGAAATGTTTTAGATTTGGGAATTTTTTAGATTTATTTTATTTTATGTGTATGAGTGATTTGCCTTCATGTATGTATGTGTACCACATGTGTGCCTAGTACCTGAGGAATTCAGAATATGGTGTCAGATCCTCTGGAACTGGAGTTCCAATTTGGGGCCTTCCTGTTACTACTGGGAACCCTGGTCCTCTGGAAAAACAGCAGGTGTGCTTAACTCTGAGGCATCTCCTCCTCTCCTAGATATAGGATTCTTGAATCACCTAAATTGATTGTTCTGTCTTGGAGGTTCTTATGTTTTACACACACACACACACACACACACACACACACACACACACACACACNTCCAGGCACTAGGAACACACACACACACTCACACACACACACACACACACAGAGTTTTACACACAGAGAGATATGTATATACACACACACACACACAGAGGGATACACACCCACAGAGGGATACACACACAGACACACACATACAGAGGGATACACACACATACACAGAGGGATACACACACAGACACACACATACTCACACACACTTAATACTTCTTTCCACTCCCCCTTGGTTATTTAGTTTCCAGAAAGCACTTGAGAAAGACTCCGAAGTTGCTGAATATCATTATCAGCTTGGGTTGACATACTGGTTCATGGGTGAAGAAACAAGAAAAGATAAATCAAAGGCTCTTGCCCATTTTCTGAAGGTAAGCCAGTGCTACTACTAAATTCTTTGTTAAAGTTGATTTATTATACAGTCAAATAGCCAACAGAATAGTTATTTAAAATTACTATTTACTAAAGTATCATTTTGCATTTCTTTTCTCATAGAAGAGGTTTTGTGAGAATATTTTTCTAGATGAAAATTTAAATTATGAAAGTATAAAAGTGTCAGCTTCAGAAGTATCTGTTATAGAAATTGAGACATGTTGGCTGTGGAAGCAGTGCTGTTTCAGCTGAGGCCTCTGTAGTCTTATGGATATAGAGTCTCAGGGAGCATATTAACTTAACAATGGCTGTAATCTCACATTTGATTACCAAAGAAATCCTAGCTTTACCTTGTGTTTATTTTCCATAGGTAGTGTGGAGCAGCTTTTGTGTTTGTTTTAAATATCACACTAAAGGATTCTTTTGGCATAATTCTGTACTTCTATAAACTAGTTCTTTTTTTAAATCAGTGTATTACATCCTTAATATGCATTAATATAAACTTTTACTATTCCATTGTCAATGTTTATTTTCAAGGCTGCAAGACTGGACACATACATGGGTAAAGTTTTCTGCTATTTAGGCCATTATTACCTCCTTGTCGCTGGAGATAGGAGCAGAGCTCGCGGATGTTACAGGAAAGCCTTTGAATTAGATGGCAGCGATGCTGAGTCTGGAGCAGCAGCCGTTGACCTAAGTGTGGAACTTGAAGACATGGTCTGTCTTATGGCCTCTCTGTCTCTTAGTCTTTTATGCCAATACATATATTGGAATGTTTTTATAATATATTTTCTTGAAAGTTTTTTTCATTATTCTTTGTAGGTAAAATAGAAATATCTTTGCACTTATTTATAAACTACTTTTTCTTCTCATTGACAGATACTAAATTCCTTGTCACTCTTCTTTGTGTACTTTTACATGGCTGTGTACCTATCTACATGGCATTCATATGTGTGCCTGTACATGACTCTATAGTGTTGGTTCCTGGCAGCTTATCCCTGAAATAATCACACAGAAACTGTATTAATTAAATCACCTCTTGGCCCATTAGCTCTAGCTTCTTATTGGATAACCTTTATATATTAAGTTAACCCATTTCTATTAATCTGTATATCGCCATGAGGTTGTGCCCTACCAGCAAAGTATCAGCGCATCTATTTCTGGTGGCGAATCCACAGCACCTCTCTGACTCTGCCTTTTATCCTCCCAGCATTCAGCTTAGTTTTCCCTGCCTACCTAAGTTCTGCCCTATCAACAGGCCAAGCCAGTTTTCTTTATTCATTATAATGGTAATCTCAGCATACAGAGGGAAATCCTATATTACCTCCCCTTTTCTGTTTAAATAAAAAAAGGCTTTATCTTTAACATAGTAAAATTACATACAACAAAACAGTTATCATGCAAAAATTACAGTTATATCTATTTTATCTTCTATCATAACTAAAAAAGACTATATTCTTCAACTCCATCAAAGACTCCAGAAGTATATAATATTACCTAAGTAAACAGGAAAATACATTGTAAGTAACTTCCAAAACTCTAGAAATGACAGAGACATCTCACTGCCTGGNGCATTCAGCTTAGTTTTCCCTGCCTACCTAAGTTCTGCCCTATCAACAGGCCAAGCCAGTTTTCTTTATTCATTATAATGGTAATCTCAGCATACAGAGGGAAATCCTATATTACCTCCCCTTTTCTGTTTAAATAAAAAAAGGCTTTATCTTTAACATAGTAAAATTACATACAACAAAACAGTTATCATGCAAAAATTACAGTTATATCTATTTTATCTTCTATCATAACTAAAAAAGACTATATTCTTCAACTCCATCAAAGACTCCAGAAGTATATAATATTACCTAAGTAAACAGGAAAATACATTGTAAGTAACTTCCAAAACTCTAGAAATGACAGAGACATCTCACTGCCTGGACAATCACCCAAATTTCTTCTGTATCATTGGAGCATACATCTTTAGCCTACTGGCCCATAGTATCTCGCAGACTTTTTCATGAAGGAGGAAACTTCAAAGACAGTTCCGCCTATATTGGCAGTTTGTCAGCAACTTTCTTCTGTGTCCTGCAGAATGTTAATCAGGACTCTTTCGTGTAGCAGGAACCCTGAAGGATGGTCTCACCTTTAGGCAAGTTCAGCTGCCATTTCTTTATGGGTCCTGCATGTCCAGTTCAGCAGTCCAGGCAAGAGCAGTTTCTTGCCCAAATGGCTAGCAAACTCCATAAGGAGCCTCTTAGATGTCTCTCTTCCACTTGAAGTAACTGGTGCTGCCAGGAACAGACATGTCTCACTGTCATGAAAGGTCTTAAGTTCTTAAACATTTTAAATGCCATATTCTGAAGGTCTCTGAAAGATTTGAAGAATACCTANAGGCAAGAGCAGTTTCTTGCCCAAATGGCTAGCAAACTCCATAAGGAGCCTCTTAGATGTCTCTCTTCCACTTGAAGTAACTGGTGCTGCCAGGAACAGACATGTCTCACTGTCATGAAAGGTCTTAAGTTCTTAAACATTTTAAATGCCATATTCTGAAGGTCTCTGAAAGATTTGAAGAATACCTATCTAACTGAAATATATCTCTATACATCTAAAAAATCTAACACGACTACAAGCTTGACTATTATAGATGATTATCTATTAACCTATATTTCTTAATTATACATTTTAAATGAACTACATAATCACGACACCTTAATCAAGAGGAGAAATATGCATATAACAAAATTGACCTTAAATTTGCATCAATAAACCAAGATCTATACCAATGCAAATTACTCTTATCTATATCACTATAGGCCTGAGAGAGGGCAGTGCCATTTGTCTTAAGAACTTTCCACTTTGACTTTCTGAGAGAACTTATTCACTGAACCTGAAGCTCATTGACTCAGCCAGGCTAATAGATCAGTACACTTCAGGAATTTGTCTGTCTCCGTCTACCCCTCTCTCCCTCTGCCCCCACCACAGGCCACAGTGCTGGGGTTTTGGGAACATTATCCACCCCATCTTTTTATCTTTTTACACAAGTTCTGGAGATGTGGGGGCCGAACCTCAAGTCCTAGTGCTTGTGTCCTGAATTCCAGCATTTCCTTTATTATTAACAGTAGTTTTTTTGTGTTTCATTATAAATTAAAAAAAAAATCAGAAGTGGGAAATGAAAGTATTTTTTTCCATAATTGTGTATTTTTATATTTGATGTTCCTGACATTGATATTTTTCTCATTAGGAAACTGCTTTAGCTATCTTAACAACAGTAACTCAAAAGGCAAGTGCCGGAGCAGCGAAGTGGGCCTGGCTGAGGCGAGGCCTGTACCATCTGAAAGCTGGTCAGCATTCTCAAGCAGTGGCCGAGTAAGGCAACTCATCACGTTTACATTCAAACCGTGTGTGCTTCCTTACAGTTTTTTGATAGCCACATGACTTTTAGACATGGCCTCTAAGCAAGATGCACTTTGAGAGAACCATAACAAAATTGATTGTTTAGGTGCTTATTGCCTGCAAAGTAGTACAATTTAAAGAGTACCAATTCATGTACTGTTGTTGAGGAGCTAGCCTGAAGTCTTGTTGACATCATAGTACATAGGTCCCTCAAGAGACATGCCAGTGATAAAAGCCGAGCTCTCTGCTGCTGCTGCTACTGCTGCATTACCATTTGTTGGCTTAGGTAGCAGGGGAGATCATGTCAACCTGAAGGGTGTTTTGGAGAGGCCCATGTGTGATTGATTTTAGTCGTTTTGCTTGAACTGTATTTCAGAGTAAAAATATAATTGAGTCGAGATAGACTCATGTCTGATATGTGTTAATTTCTAGGATGTAACTATTCTGATCTTTTCATAGAAATGCCATTTGATCAGAAATATCAGTATCCCTCTCACTCCTGTATTTCAGATGTTTGAGCAGGATTGACAGGTTGATAGATTGATGGGTGCCTGTCCTTGTAGCATAGAAAACTGGAGTTCTGTCAAACAATAAAGAAAAAGAAACTATGGTTTTCCCCCAAAGAGCATTTTGCTCTTATATTTAAAAACCACTTCACAAAATCTTCTTACTATTAACAATACTCAGATTGTAAAGGAAAACAGGGAAGACTGCTTTAAGTACCACTTTTACAAATCAGAGGACTTGTGGATGATTTTAGATGTACCTACATCTAAAAGTAGTTTTATTACTTTTAATTTTTCACTGTTTCTTAATTGTTAAGTTTGCAGGCAGCACTAAGGGCAGACCCAAAGGACTGCAATTGTTGGGAATCCTTGGGAGAGGCGTACTTGAGCAGGGGAGGCTATATGACAGCCTTGAAGTCTTTCACCAGAGCCAGTGAGCTGAACCCAGACTCCACCTACAGTGTGTTTAAAGTGGCAGCAATACAGCAGATCCTAGGCAGGTATGCAGAGGCCATCGCTCAGTATCAGCTGATCATTAAAAAGAAAGAGGATTATGTGCCGGCCTTGAAAGGTAATTTTAAGAGTTTCTTTTTTAATTTTAATAATAATGAACTGTAAAACCCAAGTAAATTTTCTGCATACCTATTTTAAATAGCTTGAAAAGCATGTAGTCAATAGCAAGTATCTGATGAGAATTTCTTATTGTATAACTGGATACAGAGTGGTGAAGCCTCACCAGTTAAGAATTGTGGATAATAAAAAGGGTTATTTATTTGAGGGGAAAAACTTACAGATCACCGTCCCAAACAACAGTCCTCTCGTCGCAAACAGGAAACAGAGAGTCTAGCAGCCAGAACGGGAGCCAGAAGCAAGAGAGAGTGCACCCAGTTCCCGCTGCTTTTTTAAAGTATAAGAGACCACGCCCCAGTGGGCTGGTATTTTAAAGGCTATTGGCTGAAGGAGCAGAAGGAGCTCCCACAGCACCTCCCCCTTTTGTAAGTAAGAGAGTTCCAAACCTGATACAAAACAATTTACATTAGGAACAGATATCAAGTATAAGATTAGAATTACAATCAGCATAAACACTATTAAATAAGAAACATATGCTAAATGTTTTAATAAACATTTTATCCTATGAAGTCTAAGTCTTGTATAGGAAATGGCTTGGTTAGATCATAAGAGTACAGTAACTACGACTATCAAATCTTCAACCACATCGAAGGCCTGAGGAGGGAGATAATATTACTTGAGCAGGCAGGAAGTACAATCAAGTAGCTTCCAAAGCGAGCAATATATGAAGGAGACAATTAGCTATCTGAACAATCACCTAAAGTCTCATTTTGCAGCATTGAAGCAACCAACTTTGGCTAAGGCCTAGTGTAACTAACAGACCATTTTTAGGGGCAGGAAATTTTGTAAAACCATTTTACCCTGTCTTGGCAAGATTTGACAGTCCTGCTTATCCATTTCCGGATACTATGTAACTTGTCAGTGGTTGAGGCATTGTCAGTTTCTTGCCCAAAGGCCAGTTTTGCCAAGAAGAAAACAAGCTTCAAGTGGATTTTCTTCGGTGCTGAACATTCTCTCGGGAATAGATTGGTGCTGTCAGAAGCAGTCATGTCTCAAGTCAACAGTACCCTAAGTTATTTACACGTCATTTTCTACAGATCCTTGAAGTGGTTGAAGAATACCTATCTAGACAGAATACAATCTATGTATCTAAAGAACCTAATTGATCTAACTGTATGTACAACAAACATGAACAACTATTGACCTATAATAATAGGAAAATATACCCTAAAAGTTGTATCAATATACAAAATGTCTTAAACTGATGTAGAAACATGCATAGATACAATCTGACAGATCAAGTTTTGTTTTCTAACAGTTCATAAATAGTAATATGGTAGAGATTTCACCTTTAGACAAATAGAGCAAAAGCTATTAGGCCCCAAATAGATCTTCCAAGCAAATTTCTATGATGGTATGTTTTAGTCATTTTATATTTTATTCCTAGAATAGCCTAATAATTTTTTATTTAATAATTTTATTATGTTGTAGAAGCTTACTTAAATTATTTTAAAAACAGTTTTCTGTGTTGTGGAGTTAAGCTGATTTCAGCTCCCTGTTCAGTAGCCCTTCCTAACCCTGTTTTTGGCTATAGAAGGAAGAGTACCACCTACCACTTAAGTTCTTGAGACTGTATCCTACCCTTTCGTACTATATATGCTACTGTGTGTGCTCCTCTATTTGCTTCTTATAAAAGGTATCATGGAGGTTTCAGTTGTTGGTATTGTAGGTTTTGGTAGCATATAGCTTTGATCTTGGGATCCCTTTCTTTTCTCTACCTTCCTCTCCCCTTTTCTTTATTTATAAAACTTTCCTCAAGAGAAAAGAGCTCACTTCTATGAAATATTTCCTGGCACTTGAGGAGTTTACTTCTTCATTTAATTTTTACTGTAGAGTTTGCTACACAGATTTTAACATAAAAGATCAAATACTATTTGCATTATAGCTAAATCCATATGATAGAGCGTAGTATTGCCCCTAGTTTGGGACACATCAAAGACAAATTGATGTCAGGAGAGTGCTGTGCAGATGATTTCCTGTGAGTCTTAGTGCATGTTGATTGCAACAGAACCTTGACATTGGAGATCTTTTCTAAATGCATCAAGATTGTATTTAGAAGTAATGTTATAAAATAACACTGTATTTTCTTGGAAGCTTTTGTAAAAAAATCAACAGATTTATCTCAAATTGGCTCTAAGTGTTCATTCTCTATATTGTAATGATGTGCACAACTGTTCTCGCTGCAGGTTTGGGTGAGTGCTATCTGATGATGGCGAAAGCAGCCTTAGTGGATTTTCTGGACAGAAAGGCTGTAGACTATGTGGAAAAAGCGCTGGAATATTTTACTGGGTTGGTATCACCCTTGTTTAGCACTCTTACATTCTTGGTGGTATAATAAAGCTAATTTAGAGTATAATTTTATTTCTCTGCTGTTAGATACAGCAGTTATTCAGATTGTCAGACATGAAGAATAGCAGATGTGCTGATTAATTCTGTAGCGAACAAATTAGTAATTTTACCACGATGAGAAAGACACGTGGTTGTGCTCTTTGTTATGGCTGCCTTGTTGTGGCGACGTGGTAAGCAATGGTCATTAGTGGAGCAGAAGCACTGACGAAGTGTCTTAGCGTCTCACCTGGGGCAGGGAGCCTCTCTGGTTGAGAAGGGAACTTCAGACACAGGTTGCTTTTCATTCATCAGCAGGCTTGCTTCAGGCTTTTGGATGGGCTGAAGTGAGGGAAACTAGCCTTTAGATTATTCCTGGAGCGATTAAGAAAACGTGATGTATCTAGTAAGAAGAGAATCGGGGAGATTTCATAGTGTGTTATAGAAGGGCAAAGTGTTACTCGTGTTAGATGCCTTAAGAAGTCCACAGAGTAGGGGTCAGGAGACGGCTCTGCAGGGAAGAGCAGTTGGTGGGCAAGCTTGGGGACTTGGAAGTTAGATGCCCAGTACTCGTGCTGTGTGACTGCGCATGTGCCTGTAACTCTTGGCGTTTCGGAGGCCAAGACCGGAAAATCACTGAGTGTTAACCGGCTGCCTACCTTTAGGTTCACTGAGACATCTGGCATGTTTCAAAGACATATGGAGAGGGATAGAGCAGGACAGTTGATGGCCTTTCTACTCATCTGCACCCCCTCCCACACACACACCCCAGTCGCAATGATGGCAACAGCAAGTTTAGAGATTGTCTTGGGCACAGTGGTGCATACCTGTAATGCAGCCACTTGGGAAGCCAAGGCAAGAGGGTTGCAAACTTCAAAGAATCTCAGTAACATCTCAGCAGCAGCTATATCACTGAGCTGAATTCCCAGCCCTGATAAAAAGAAGGAAAGTTGAAAAGACATGAGTTTGGACACTTAAGATTGCTGCTGTTTTCTTTTTTCTCCTTACATGGTCAATACTAAAAGGAGCTTAGGAATAATGTCCTTCCTTCTGATTTTCACAGTGGTTGGGTTTTCAGTGGGGCCTGCAATAATTAGTGTTTCTGGGGAGACATTGGCTGAACTCCTGTAGTAGGAAAGGCTATGAAGACGTCCCATCTGCTTGTCCATCTGTCTGTGACATGGCAGTGTGTAGTCTTGGCCTAAAGTGAGCTGCTCTGAGAAAGGCAGAGAGAGATGTACCCTCTGATTCTTCTCATCCTAAGAGGAACTAGCCCTCCCCATACCCTCAGACCCTGTTTACCTTCCGAGTCGTTTCTCCAGACGTCTCTTACTTGCTCCTCCAGGTAGATCTATAGATTTTCTTGTTTGGATTTTTATTTACTTATTTTTGCCCTCAGTGAAAATCCTGTGCTCTACCAAATATAGTTGGTATACATATAATTGTTACATTGTTTAGTCTTTTGAGAAGTCCAAGGATATAAACTTACATAACAAAAAGTCACTGCCTTGATTATTGATTCACTAAACCAAAAGGCACACAATGAACCCTGGTATTAAAAGCAAACTGAAACAATGGTAACAGACTTGCCCTAAACGAGTCCTCAAGTGTTTTCTATTTAGTTTCCACCCCTTTTCACAATTATGGTGAAGATATCTGAAAAAAAACAAAAAAATTTCTGCCACATCAAATAATCAGTTTTTCCTGCTTCTCTTTTTCCCAGATCTTTTCCTTCTCCTAGTAAGGAGGTGATAGAATAGAGTTCTGTTAAGTGGTTAGTGGCACATGCACAGAACCGGACTAAAGTCATTGCTGTCTTCCAGGACCACATAGACAGTTCTTCTGTTCTAAGAATATACAGGCCTACGAGGCACACAACTGAGCTTTGGGACATAATTTTGAAAGCCTTTGTTTTTCCTTGCAGGGCACTGCAACATCGAGCTGATGTATCTTGCCTCTGGAAGCTCGCTGGGGATGCCTGCACCAGCCTGCATGCTGTTTCACCATCTAAAGTGCGTGTTCATGTCTTAGGAGTCATTGTTGGTCAGCAGGGAGGAAGAGAAGTATTAAAGAAAGATGGGCTCCTGCATCTTGGAGGAAGGTGATTTTCAAAGAGCACCACTCATTGCCTTAGAGTTGAATTAGAACAGGATATTCTGAAAGCATCCTTACCATTCATTTTTATTTTTCTGCAGCTGTTATGGCCGTGCGTTAAAGTTGATGTCTACATCTAATACATGGTGTGATCTTGGAATTAATTATTACCGCCAAGCACAGCATCTAGCAGAGACAGGCAACAGCACGGATGATGGTCTTACAGAGCTACTGGAGAAATCTGTGCATGTACAAGAAATTTCCTATGAACTTAAAAACACAGTGATTTTTATGAAAGATGCTGTTGATAAACATTTGTTTTAACATTAAATCACATTTTATTTATGCTGATACTGAAGAAATAAAAATTTAATCTACTTTAACTTCTTTTCAGTGTCTGAAAAAGGCTGTGAGACTGGACAGTAGTAATCACTTATACTGGAATGCTCTTGGTGTGATTGCATGTTACCGTGGTAAGAACTGACCAACACTTACTTTATTTTACGAGATACTTGTTTTCAGGCAGCAAAGTTACTTTAAGTTCTGTATGTTTCAGGTATTGGAAATTATGCCCTTGCTCAGCACTGTTTTATCAAATCAATCCAGGCAGAACAAATTGTAAGTGTTCCCCATGTCTACAAAAAGAACTGCAAAATTCAGTGTATTAATTTTCTTTAAAATTAGTTCATCTAATGTGTGTGTGTGGATGCATGAGTGAGCGCAGTGTACATGTGCTATAGAGTGCCTTGGGGTCTCACTCTCACTTTAAAATGATCGTATTTATTTATTGTATGTGTGCGCGTGTTTGTGTTGCGTGTTGCGTGCACGTGCGTGTGAATGTGCATGCATGTATATGGTTGTCAGGATTACTTTGAGGAGTTTAGTTTATTCTTTGCTAACTTTATACATGTACATAATGTGTCTGGTCCTCTTTCCCCTCACTCTGATCCCTTCATCTCCCCAAGTCTCCTTCCCACTATGTTGTTTTTTTTTTTTTTAAGTGAACTACTGAGTTTAATTTGGATTGCCTGCCCGAGAATGGCTATGGGGTTACCAGTAGCCACACCATTGAAGAAAAAGGACTCCCCATTCTCCATTAGCCTCTTAGCTAGGTGTGGAGCCTGGTGAGCTCCTCCCTGAGCCTCACAGTAGGATGCTGAGGCGTTCACTCTTAGACAGCTCCTGTGTGGGTACCATGCCTGCTCGAGTTCATGAATGCAGCAGCCGACAGTGTCATGTTCAGAAGGCCAAGCCCTCCTCCTATCCCCCAGTCTTACGTTCTTTCTGTTCTGTGTTCTGAGGTGTCTCCTGAGCTCGGGGGGTATGATACAGATGTCCACTATGCATTAAGTGCTGCATACTTCAAAAAGAAGCTTTTCTGAATGAAAAGCCTATTTTTTAATATATCTTTTAGAATGCTGCTGCCTGGACCAACTTAGGTGTGCTCTACCTTGCAACTGAAAACATTGAGGTATCGTTATCAGTTTCAGTATCTTAAAAATGAAGGCTGTTTTCTGCATACAACTTTGTGGAGAACTGTTTTATGTATTATCTATCCAGTATGTCAGATATGCCAGTTGATTGATGGCATTTGTTTTATTATGTTGAGTAATGAATACCTAAAATTTATTTCTTTTATGCAACTACTGGTTTTATATTTGTGTATACTTTTTTCTTCTCTGAGACAGCGAAGACTTCTGTGTGGTCCACACTAGGCTTGAGCTCACTCTGAAATAGCCATCTTCTTACTTCAGCTTCCTTATGTAGTTTTTATAGATGAAAACAATTCTCTTATTTGGCAACATTATAAATATAAGAAGTTCTTTGTGTGCATTGTTTAGTCTTGACGAATGAAGGTAAGAGAGATAATTAGTATTTTTTTAATATCTTAAATTTAGCCTTTGCTTTTGTGATTTAGATAATGGCTTCAACAAATATTGCCTTTAAACATCCCAGTGGAATTCTTCCCAACTGAGCAGCTAGTACCTGGGATCCTGTTGCTGGACCACATTTGGGAAGTCTCCACAAGTCTAGACATAAAGCCACATCTTTACTGTTTCTTGATTTAGTCAGTATGCTGAATCTTATCTTTTGACCAAAAACTTCCCTGTTTTTGAGAGTACATTCATTGCTCACTGCAAAATGTTAAGCTGTGGATGATTGTAAATAGACTGAAAGAAATTCTGAAGGTCTGTGAGGTATTGTAGCTGCAGCTTAGGGAAAGTGTACATGCTTAGTGTGCAAGGCCCAGGCTAAAGGGGTAGATGGAGACTGGCTTGCTTTCCCACTGCCCAGACCCGAATAACCACACAGAAACTATGTGAATTACAGTAGGAAGCAGCAGGGAGTAAGTGTGCTTTTGTTGTTTCTTTTAAAGCAGGGAGATTATGGGCTTATGATTCAAGAGAGGGATCCTTAATAGTTAGTGAATGATTCTTGTGGAATTGGGTTTTTAACCTCTTTTTCTCCAGCAGCAGGTCCATAGTTCCAGCTTCATTGATTGAGTTCTTATTCCTTCTAAAAAGGGGAATAGATTCAGACTTATTTAATCATTTCTTTCACACATAGTTAGCATTATTTAAAAGTTCTGCTGCAGCCTAGGTGATAGAAACCTATAGAATAATTTGCAGGGTGCCAGAGCTCTTAATCTGTAGGGAGATCTGTTGCACACAGCATTATTCTAAGACTGTAGCTAAAAGATTGTATCCAGGTATTATTAATTGTAATTGAACAATGAAATTTTAAATTTATATATTTATTATATGTTTGATTTCCATTCTTTTATGCTCTTTAAACAGTTGAAGTCTATGAGATTGCTTGATCTCGTATTTTCCTGCTTTTTTTTGCTTAGCAAGCTCATGAAGCTTTCAAAATGGCTCAGTCCCTTGATCCGTCTTATTTACTGTGTTGGATTGGACAAGTAAGATAACAGTTATTAATAAACATCAATATAAAATAGCCTCCTGTTAATGATAATAATGCTAACATTACATGTATCATTTGAAAACTTACAGCACGCTGGTCACTGTGCTTAGGTCTTTGCAAGGAATATTTTTGTTAATTTGTTATCAATCCTTTGAGGTATGACTATTGTTATACTCTTTTTAGAGATGTAGAAATTTAAGTTCAAGCATCCTAAATATTGTGTCATCGCTGGTAGTGGCTAAACTTTGAATCCTATAAATCTGATTATTACTTTGCCTAAAACCTAAACTTAGAACTCTTATTAAACTTACACTTGCAAAGACAATGTGTATTTACAAAAATCATTTTGGTTATTATTGTTTTGTAATTTTCTATAAAGTCTTCATATTGGGTTGTACACTTTTGAGTGCTTCTCTGTAACCATGTTTAGATTTTTGTAGTGCCAGATAGCATCTGGTTAATTGTTACTAGTCTGTGTCTGTTACTGATTATTTTACTCTAATCATATCACCTGAAAAACTGAATGCCTTGGCTAGTTGAGAGTATTAATGAATTGTTAAGTGGTTCAGCAACAATAGGAGCATGTGTCAGAAAACCGTTAGTGAAAGATTATGTCTTACTGTGCTTTTGTGTCTTAGTGTAATTCAAGTTATCTGGTGGTGCAAGCAGAGATAGCCCAGCAATTTCCTGTCCTCCTAGGTGCAGTGGCACATGGAAGCAGGGCATTTCTATGCTGTCCTCTGTGTCACTTATTAGACAGAGAGCACCAGAGTCTGCATTTCTGCCTGATGTCAGAATCTTATGATGAGACTGTTCCAGCATACTTTGTGTTGCTTTAGGTTAGGGAAAACTATCATAGTTACCTATATGTAAAATGTTTTCTGTTTTGAAAGTATTTTGTTCTTAAAAGTAATTATCTCAGGACACAACTAACAGGCATAGTTTAAATTGGTATCACTAGAAGTGAAACTTAACTTTACTTTGAAGCATGACTAGTAAATCTTCACTTCTTCCAGAACTGTTTATCACCATTATTTTTATTTCTTTTAAATTAATTAAAACCTTTAAAAATCCTTTTAATAGGCTCTTGTTGCAGAGACAGTTGGAAGTTATGACACCATGGATCTCTTCAGACACACTACAGAGCTCAGTATGCATGTAAGAATCTTAATGTTCTTGAGAATTCAATGGGAAAATATCCTTGCTGAGAAAATGAGACTGGGAGTAGTGACACTCGGGAGATAGCGACAGGGGGATCAGGAGTTTAAGGTCAGCTTCAGCTACAGCAAGTGTGAGATCAGCCTGAATTACATCAAATCCTGTGTCAAAAGACCAAAACCAGGAATAAAAAGTAAAAAGAAACAATAGTGACATAAACTGCTAATTATAGCTCTTGCTTTTCCTGTTATCTTAGAAGCAGGTAAATTGTCTTTATATAGAACTTCTTTTCATCTTCAGTGTTCAAACTGATGAAAAATGACAATGAGATTATATATTTTATTTATGTATTTTTACGTGTATGGGTGTTTTGTCTGCATGTATGTCTGTGCACCAAGAATGTGCCTGGTGTCCATGGTGCCAGAAGGGGGCGTTGGAGCTCTTGGGACTGAAGTCACAGTCAGACAGGTGTGAACTATCATGTGGGTGATGGGAACTGGGTCTGGGTCTTCTGGAAGAGCAGCCAGTGCTCTTAACTATTGAGCTGCCTGTCTCTCCAGTCTTCCCCATTGAGATTTAGTACATGTAATAAGAGTACTGTGGAAGAGAGATTGAGACTACAAGAAAAATAGACATGAGGCAAAGAATGGTTTTAGTTCATAATCTGAACTCAGAAAAGACACGAATTCATTTGGTTTTACCTTTGGGAATGGTCTGAGAAGGGGAAACAAGCTCATCTGGCAAGCCTTTTGTTTTCTACTCTATTGGATTTGATTCTACTCAAGGATTAGAGAAGTGATTTTAAATTGATCTCAACAGGTTTTATTGTTGTTTTTGTTAAAGGCACTTAAAGAAGACTAGGCTGTGATACTATTGCTATTGGAATATTTTATTTTTGTTTTAATGAAATGCTTATTATTTTAAATTTACTTTGTTTTTTCAAGACCGAAGGAGCCATAGGTTATGCATATTGGGTTTGTACAACATTGCAAGACAAAAGCAACAGAGAAACAGAGCTCTACAGGTATAACATCCTCCAGATGAATGCTGTCCCTGCAGCACAGGGTGTTCTGTGTAAATACGTGGGTAAGATACCTATTGTATGTGGCAAAATATCAGACTACTGAAATGTGCAAATACATTGTAGCAGGATACCTGTCATATATGGTGCAATGTCAGACTCCTGAAATGATGTGATTTTGTTTAATTTACCCATCTTATTTAGGTATCAGTGTTCTTTCAGATGCTAATTTACCTTTTTGTTGCTACTTGGGAGGAGTGCAATGTTTAAATTAAAGTAATGGCTCTGCAAGAGTGATTAAACTCACTTTATTACTTTCTGAGTCAAGATTTCCTTGTAATAATGGAAGTGTGTTAAAGGTTAATGCGTTTGAGTTGCTGCTGCAGTGATTCCTCTGTTTACTTTCATTTCAGTTTGTGAGCCAGATATTTTATTTCCCTTAAGTTGTGTTTTATTTCTGGGAAGAGAAGTCACAATTCCAAGGTTGTATAGTTAGGAGAATTAGATAAGATAACACACATGAGATGCCAAACCCATCCCTGGTGACTTCAACCTCTCCTATATACTCTTGATTATCTTGGAAGATATCCCCCAAAATACATTTACATTTAGAAAACTGACAGAATAGTAAAGTTTATTAGCTTTCCCTGGTAATAATTTCCTGTCTTTTAAAATAAAACCACCACTGAGTCTTATCTCTGCCTCACTACATAGTAGTCAGTATTGAGTCCTCGGCATCCTGTGCACCTGTGAATTTTAGGTTTCTTAACCTGTGATAGAAAAGGGAAAGTCCTGCTCCTTAGGGGTTTGCTGGTATGAGAGGGACAGAGTCTGAGGCCGAGTTCTTGGCTGGGGCAGTCATAAAACAAACCAGCAGCTGATTAATATGAAGTAGAAATGGTTCAGCCCAAGTCAGTATTTGTCAGTCCTCGTGTGCATTTAGTCTGAGCCGCTTGTGAAGGTGATGAATTTATTGGCATCAGCTTTTTGGGCATTGTCATCTATGGCCCTATGCTGACGGAAGGACACTAAAATCCCAGATGAGGAAGTGTCTGCTCAGAAACCCTACTCACGAGTTTCCTTACTTTATAAGTAACTTAAAGGATTTACATAAGCAGTAAATCTTTTAATAAAATGCAGAAATCTAAAATGATGAACACATTGTTTTCTTAATTTTTTTAACAAATGTCATAACTGTTTTTTAGACTTCTTTAAATGCTGTGTGCTTGGCCAGAAATGCTAACAAAGCAGAACAAGAGAGCACAGATGTGAGGATGCAGACTCCTGCTGAGCATTCATTGCTCTACCATGGCGACTGGAGCCAGCTTTTTTGATGGCTCTAGAGACTGACTGTGACTATGTTACTCATATACCTTATACTTAGCCACATTATACTCTGATCTTAGGATCCCAGCCATCACATAAGAGTCTTAATTGTGGTGCAGTTCTTAAACAACATAGGAAACTTAAAAGCCTGTTCTTTAATACTAGCTTTAAGTAGGTAAGGTGTATTTTTCTTTGTCTAGTGTAGATATATAATGCACTTTCAACATAAAAATTGGAAAATACTATATTGAAAGTCCCCAGATCCATTTCTTTGCTCATGGTGTGAAGTCCTGAATTATTTTTTTAGAACATAGAGTTTTGCATAGAGCTACCAGTAGAAAATTGTTGCTAAATTAAATCACAAGAGGTTTAATTGATTAGCCAGAAAATTGTATGAAATTCTTTTAGAACTAATAAAAAATTGCAAAAACCTGAATTTCTTTATAAATATTAGAACTAGTTTTACCTAGTTACAATTTCAAATAGTTTTACTTAAAATAGTTTTTGGTTTGTTTATTTGAAACCAAACATGAAAAAAAAAATTAAGATAAAGCAAAAACCATTTACATCAGGATTGGACAAGGCAACTCAGCCGAAGGAAAAGAGCCCCAAGAGCAGGCACAAGAATCAGAAACCCAGTCATTCATATACTTGGGAGTTCCATGAGAATATACTAAGCTAAAAGCTATGCTATATACCCAGAAGACCTGGTGCAGACCCCTGTAGGCCCTGTGCTTGCTGCTTCAGTCTCTGTGAATTCATATGAACCTTGCTTAGCTGATTCAGAGGGCCTTGTTCTCCTGGTGTCCTCCATCCCTGTGGCTCTTACACTCTTTCTGCCTCTTCTGCTGGGTACCCTGCCTCTGTGGGGACACTGATTTCTGAGGGGAAGGATTTGATAGAGGCATCCCATCTAAAAACATGTTTAAACTGTAAGCTATAACTAGAAGCCGCATCTAATTCTTTAATATTATTCAGTGATTTAGAAGAATTATCAAATTATCACTGGTATATTCAAGATAAATTAGGCCTTCTTAATAGTAGCATTAATCTCAGGAGGTAACCCCCTGCTCTGAGTTACTGAAACAAAAAGAATTTAATTATTATTTTGTTTACTTAGTCAGCATACACATACAAATTAGAGATATTTGTGAATTTCCAGAAAGGATTCAGAATTATGCTCCAGCTTTCACGATGTTGGGTTATTTAAACGAACATCTGCAGCTGAGAAGAGAAGCCGCAGAGGCGTACCAAAGGTGGGTTGTGCTTGGAGGACATCACTCATGGGGTCAGGACATGACAGTCTGCTCTTGGGACAGAAGAACTATGCGATTTTCACTCCTTTCCTGGTCCTCATTGTGAAAGGTGAAAAGATGAGCTCCACATTTTCAGCCATAATTTGAGTTCCGTTGAAAGTGGGTGGGGAACAGAACAGGATCGAAAATAAAACCTCAGATTCTATTTTAGAAAAATCCCCTATAGTCAGACAAGAAACAACAGGAATATTTGCTTGACTTACCTTACTATCTACTATATACTTATTCCTGTCAATAAATGTTTGTTGGATGCTATGTGCCAAGCAGTGTCCTTGGCATGAGAAATTTATCAGGGAATTACAACAGACCAAGGCCCTGTTCTCATGGAACTCCTCAATGCAAGCTATTCAATAAGCAAATAGTATTTGGTTGCTAACTGTTGCTAAGGAAGAGTGAGAGTAGTGTCTAGGGTCAGAGAATATGAGAAGATGCATTTCAGACAGAGTGAGAGCAAGTACTCGCACACAGAAGTACTTTGCCGTATTTAACAAACAAAATCCCAGTGCACTAGAGTGGAGTCATATCCCTAGACTGGTAGGAAACGAGAGCAGCTAGCTTTTTCTCTATATGCTAATGCTAGGTGAATAGGAAAATAACTGTTGACTACTAAAAGAATTGTTTTTAAGAGCTGATATCTAACTTTAAGGCACAGCACTCCTTCAAGTGTGACTATTTAGAAGATGTCTGGTCAGGTGTAAAGAAGTGTCCCAAATACTTAAATTGTGGATTACCATGTACTTCAAAGGAGTAACCACTAGATGGTACTGGAGCTTACATAGTGGAGTTATTTTTCCAGGTGATGGAGGAGGGGTTATAAAAAACCACAATTTTCTTCTTAGATTGTCAATAAACTTAGATAAATAAAATGTAGAATAGTTAACACATAAAGCAAGATAACTTAAGGTGTTTGCTACCTCAGACTTAAAGTGACCACGCCACAACCACAAAAATGATGTGTCCTGACCACAGCAGCTGCCCTGTATGTTCTGATATTTGCTGCTTAAAACACAAATAGTACATAAATTTAAGCAGAAGTATTGTTTTTAATTTCTGTAAAATTTTTACCTTTTTATTGATTCTTTGTGGATTTCACATTGTGCACCCCAATCATACTCAACTCCCAGTCCCTTCGCATCTGCCCTGTGCCCTTGTAACAGTTTCTAAAAACAAAAACAAAAATAATTAAAAAATAAAGACAACGAACAAAACAAAAAAAAATCTCACTGTGGAAGTTGTAGTATGTCCCAGCATGTCAAAGAGTTTACCCTTTAGTCCATATATCTTTTCTTGCAAATGTTCATTGCAATGAATCATTGGTCTGGTTCAAGGCCTCTGGCATCTGCTGCGCTATCAATATTGGAACCTCTCTGGGACTCCTTAGATATCCTGTTGCTGCCTTCCTGCAGCATTGGGTCTGCAGGACCAGTCCCTTCACGTGTTCCAACAGTTTCTAGATGGGGTGGATGTTGGGGTGGGCTACCTCATGGCCCTGGTTCTGGGCCTGGGTGATATCTGGGTTGGTCAGCCTGCCAGCTCTCCCTCTTCCTCACCACAAGGATGAGTTCTCCAGCACTGCCCGGGTTACCTCACCCAATGCCCCAGTCAGCAAGGGGCAGAGCCAGTTTTGCTCTCACGCCCTTCAGGCCACCTCGGTAGCACTTTTATGCTTCCTGAGCTAATTATTTTTTGTCCAACATCTAGTAGATGAAAAGTCTTTCTTAGATATTTCACCTGGCAGATATCTTTAAAGAGAAAAGAAAGAAACCATTAAAAAAGCTCTTAGCTTTTAGGATATTTCCCCTCTTGCCTATAGAGAACACAGTGGGAGAAGAAAATGTTGACTTTAACTCTTGGTTAATGTATTTTAAGTCTAGAGGGACTGCTCATGTTTTCCCTTAACACATTGTCTTTTAGTGTTTCTGAGTAGACAGCTGCAGAGTACATGAAAGCATTAAATTTTCTGTCTTCCTGCATAAGTATTTTCAAGAGTGTCTTCTGTAAACTTTAGTATGTCAAAATACAACATTGATATGGCCATTGCCTATGTTCAGATTATAAATTTTAGAATATTTATAATAATGCAATAATAAATGGTTTTACTTATTAAAAAAGATTATTTTTACTGACATCTTAAAGGTTAAATATATCTAAGTGCCTTTGTGCTATCAAGTTACTGGAATATGAATAAGCTGCCATAAACAGCATTGACTAATTAGTAGAATTGAAAGAAAGGACTATAAATCCATGGATTTGCCTGAGGAGGACTGAGTAAAACAAAATGTTGCACATAGAAAATTTCAAAACCTTGTCCTGTTTTTTTAAAGGGCAGCTGCGCTGCTCCATCCCACAGAAGAGCATCACACTTACACTGCGACAGTGAGAAACTGGGGCAGATTGCTATGGTAAGACTATCGTCTTCTCATTAATTCTGTGACTCTGTAGACTCGTGTCTAGAGCCCTGCGATAGAGCCAAGGGCCAGAATGTGTTAAACTTTCTATACCCTTAAAACCTAGCCTGAGTATGCCTTTGAAGAGTGAAACTAGAACCGCTGTTGTCTGGGCTAGATAGAGAGGTTTGGGAGAGCGGTTGTAGTTTTCTCTCCTAGAATCCTACTTAACTAGCTGGGGAGTTGGATTTATTCTGATTAGTGATGGAATGTTGTGGTCTAGGAGCTTCTTTGAAACATATTAAAAACTTCAGTACAGTGAAGAACTTCCCTTCGAGTCTCTATGTCTTCTGACCAGAAAGATAGGCAGACTAGTTGCTGTGGAGGGCAGAAGCAAAGCAAAGAGTAGATACATACGAAGAACGGTTTTGACTCAAACAGTGATTCCTTAGGTTGCCCTAAAATTGAATGGTTAGTTTAAACATTTAACTGCAGCTTCGTATTATACGATCGGTCTCTACATCTTTAGGGAACTACACATGGAGGCATGAGGTAGCCCGTTCTTCCCTGTTATTGCTGTAATTCAATCAAGTCCATTGATGGGGAAATATTACTACTCTGATTGCCTATTAACTCTTTTAAACTTACATTTGTAGTTGTTTCTGTTGAAGCAGAGAATACCTAGAGTAAAAGGTACTGCAGCATATCTTCTTAGGTTTGACATTTCATATAGAGTAAATACTTTTGAAGAAAATTTTACTTTTTATAGAAAATTGGCCATCTGTTTTCGTTCTTTTAAAAAAGAGATTCATTTTTATTTCATGTGTATGTGAGCATATCTCTCTGTATGTATGTGCAACATGTGTGTGCCTGATGTCTACAGTTGCCAGAAAGGGTATTGGAGCTCCTGCAGCCTTACTTAATGCATAGTACCGAGTCACCTAATATAGGTAGGCACTGACTTGGGTCCTCTGTAAGAGCAGTATATACTTTAACCACTGAGCGCCCCCTGCAGCCCCTTTTCTGTTTTTATTAGGCAATGTCTTGAACGCAGAGGTGTATGGTAAATAATAAACTATATTGTGTAGTATAGTTGTGAAGCCACAACTCAAGTATAACACATTTACTTCTTTCGCTTTGCTTCATGCCTCCATGGCAAGGAGACATTCATAAAACTGAAGCCTCTACTCCTTTCCCTGCGTTTTTCTTCTTCACATTTCTGAAAAGAGTCTTCATTTAAATAAATAAATATGCACATATTTGCAATCTATTTGCATCAAGGGCTAGTCTTCTTTCAAAATTAAAGCTTAATTTCATATTTTTCATCTTTATAAAACTAGTATTAGAGGCAAAAGCTGGTGTTTTTAACTTATAGCTTCAGAGCTTAAAATTCTTTTTAGAAACATATTTCAATAACATTTATAAAAACTTTTTGAATTACAGTGATAAATACCACAAACAAGAATCTTAGAAATATTTATTTAGATAACAGTTGGGGCTATATAGATGGCCCAGCATCTGTGAGTGCTTGCTGCTTTACCAGAAGTCCTGGGTTTGGTTCTCAGCACCCGAGGTAGGCAGCTCTCAACCATCTGTAATTCTAGCTCTCAAGAATCTGATCTTCTTTCTGACCTCTACTGGCACCCACATACATGTGACATAGACTCAGACAGACACACATATGCATAAATTAAAAGCATCTTTAGATGATGGCAGCTGAGATGTGACTTCATTGTAAGATAAGCAGCTATTTTGCTATTAGGACCCCTCATGTTGCTTTTCTTACTATATATTGAAGCATAGAATGGTAAAATTTTCTCTGTGGACTTTTATTGTGCCTATGTGCCATCCAAAGAATGTATGCAATTGTAAATAGTTTACAGAAAGGATAAGTTTTTCTCTTGGCTAAATATTTTATAATTTAATGGAAATTATAGAGCCATCTCTTAGGATAATATTTAATTAACATAGTAAGCTTAAAAAATAGAATTTTTTTTCATAAAAGCCAGCCTAAAATTATTCTTATAACTTGGGATTAAGTAAATTTTGTTAAAAAACAATAAATTTAAGGATGTTTTGCATTTAGCAGAACTAGTCATTTTCACATATAATTTAAAAGAAAAAAAAACAATAACCAAAAAGCGTGAAGCTAAATCATTCTGGTGTACTCTACTTATGGTGTGCCTTCTGTTTCAAATCTTTTCAACAACTTGAAAACTAATATGTTTTATTTGCTAAATTATTATAAAAGGGACATCAGGTAAGTCATTAAAAGTAGTTGAGTGGATATGTCTATATACATTCACAAAATCAAGGTTAATATTTTTATCTTAAAAGTAAGTTGTGCTCACTTCTTAGCTCCATTGGTGAATATGACAGAGCTGTGCAAGCCTTTGAGTCAACGCCCCTTGAGGAACTAGAGGATATCATAGGTTTTGCATTGGCATTGTTTATGA
The DNA here is from genome assembly GCA_001685075.1 of Bramus lutescens. Taxonomy (NCBI): domain Eukaryota; kingdom Metazoa; phylum Chordata; class Mammalia; order Rodentia; family Cricetidae; genus Bramus; species Bramus lutescens. The sequence continues at coordinate 21,229 of LOEQ01003711.1, read as the reverse complement.
AGGGATGGTATAAGGAGAGCAACAAAGGTAAGTATCACTGCTTAAGGCTTTTCAGAAAAATATAGTATTGGGATTGTGATGGGATTGCAATACTTTACTAATTAGTTGAAAATGTAAAAATGTGATATGTCTGAATGCATGTATGCCAGTTCAGGATTGTGTGGCTGATGTCCTTGGAGGCCAGAAGAGGGCGTTGGATCCCTTGGAACTGGAGTTACAGATAGTTGTGAGCTGCTGTGTGAGTGCTGGGGATTGAACCTGGATCCTCTGGAAGGACAGCCAGTGCTCTTTTAACTACTAAGCCACTTCCCCGGCCTTGGGGTTGCAGTATTTGCTAAAATATGACTGGGAGTCAGGAGCTGAAATAGGTATTATTTATGTGTCATCTCTTTAGTGTGCTGTGATGATGAGTACTCCTTATGAACAATTTGAACTGAACATCCATTGTCCATTTGAGGAGGCTAAGGCACAGGCTTAGTGGTGGGTATGTAGCTTAACATTTGAAAGCAGATAATTTCTGTTCTATATGCTCAAATGAAAATTTTTGATAAGTGACTTCTACACGTTTTGTTAGTAGTAGATTTTTATTTCTCCGAAAGTTTTAACTGGGAACATTCTGATATGTATGAGCTCCCCAATAAGTGTGCAGTGCACTTAAACGTCATCTGCTTTGGTGAAGGGGATGATCTGCACTGGGAATGTGATTCTACATCAGTGTTTTCCAAGTCTCCTTTCCTACTTAAGGTGACTCAGATCTCACAGTATATTCTGTAGGCAGAAGATGGGGTTGTCCCTAACCATCATAAAAGCACCCTCAGGGTCATCTTGAAATAGCAAAACCACGGTCGGGTTTATTCTGTCTGCTTGAAAAGAAGAGAACAAGAACAGTAGAATTCTATTTAGATCTTTGAAAAGTGGGATTAGGAAGGGGAAAGTGGCTCATTTTGTTAATTAGAATTTCTTTTGTATTTTGCTTGATGTTCCCTTCCTCTATATACTAGCCTATGAGAGAGCCTTGACGGTTGTGAAATCAGAGCAAGACAAAGCTCATGTCTTGACAGCCATGGCAATAACAGAATACAAACAAAGACAAATGGATGTGGCCAAGTCATTGCTTTTCAAATGGTATGTACAACTGACTTTACCACCTAGACAGCGGGTCCTTATGTCTGAGGTGACATTTGAACAAGGAACTTTTAAGTGAACAGAAGGAATTGGAGCGACCTTGTTTGAAATTGACAGTTATGGGTGGAGTTCAGTACCATTGCTTAGCTCATAGCTTTGTGTCTGTCTAATACTGCTTATTTGTTTTCGAGAATAAGTGGCCATGTGGACCACAAACAATGAAAGGAATTGTAAACTGACTTGGTGTTTGGTTGTTCGCATTCTCAGAGAGGTCTTCCTCTTCCCTTCCTTCCTGTTCAAGTTAACCTGAGAACAAGTTTATTTAAAGCCCATCTTTAAAGATACCTGTAGAACTTATATACTTCTAGTTTCAGAACAAGTTAAAATGAGAGCCTGTGATCATGTGTAGTACTTGATAACTTCTTAAGGCCTATTTATTTTGTTTTAAAAGTTGGCTGTAATTCCTCCAGGAATAGTAGATGATTAATATACAGGCTGTTGCCAGTGAGGTTTATTGGTGTTTTGAATGGTGTAGATCCTCATAGGACAAAAGGCCCCTTTCCATTGCAGGACGCTTATACTTCCATCATTGCTTATTAATAGCAGAATCACTCATTTACTGTGACAAGCAAAACATTGCCTTGATATCTGCCTCCTTGGGCTCAGAGGCATGAACTTGTGTTGCAATGGGAATCTCTTCTCTGGACTGCTCTGTGCTGGTTGTTTGATGAGCCGTGATGAGAAGAGACTCTTGGCTCCCACAGACACTAAGTGGAGCAGTTCTGACCCTGTAAGCAGTGCAGGAAATTGATAGGACCCTTCTGAAAATGCAGCCTCTGACATTGCTGGAAAGGCCAGAGAACCTTTGCTGCAGTGCCAGTCCTCCTGGCCCTAGCTCTCCTTTCTTCCTGGACTGTACTGTAAGTGCTAAGTCAGCTTCTGTGTTGAGGAGACTAAGGGACTTTCTCAGTCCCCAGTCAGCCAGCCTTCGGGGCACTCTACTCAAACCTGGTACTTCTGGCCTTTGCCTGGCCCTGCTATGCCTGGTGCTGCAGTGCTTCCTGGCAACGCCATTCCACCACGAAGCAGCTGCCTCTGCCTTGGTTCAGGTGCTGGTGTTTCTCATCCACCATCTTCTACTTCCCATTAACAAAGTAGAATTTTACTTCAACTAAATATTTCACTAAAATTGTTCTCATTGGTTACTGAAAACTGAGACTCAAAGGGACCAGTTTCTGTTTGTTTCTAAGCTTTAGACATGATGACATGGAATGAGACTAGTCAGTTTGTGCTGTGAAAAGCCAATACTGTTTTGCTCCAGTCAGATAATTATTCTTTGAATGTAAAAAACATATTAAGCACAAAGTTGGCTTATTTTGATAAATCTTTAAGTAAATAGCTTTTTGTATTAAATAAAAACTCTTAATAGATAGTAGACCACTGTACTAATGGCTAACAGACTCTAAATATATATTTCTAGCTCTATTTTAAAGGAACCAACCATAGAAAGCCTGAAAGCCCTGTGTACCTTAGGGTTGGCAATGCAGGACGCTACCCTGTCAAAAGCAGCTCTTAATGAGTTACTGAAGCACGTCAGACATAAGCACGATTACCACAGGTGCCTTCTCACGGCTGCAGTTTGTGCACTGCAGGGCCGCAGCGTGACTGTGCAAAGACAGGCAGCTAAGGCTGTCCACAGGTGAGTCCGGAGGTGGGGACAGATTATATTTGATATGATTATGTTCAGCTTTTGTGCCTTATTGTGACTATAAAATGAAATAGGCGTCTCTATTTGGAAATCATATGTCATTTATTTTGTTGAGTTGATGAATTTTTCCTTTATTTTGACACAAAGGTCTGTAATTCCTTCATTTATAATATTGTCAGCTCATTACCTGATATGTATCAATACAGACCATGTGGATGGATTTAGGAATTCTTAGTCACTTTAAGATTTGGAAGTTCTATGGTGATTGAAAGTTTTCCTGGGTATAGTAGTCTGGACTGGTATCCATGGTCTCTTAAAAGAATAGTACTCAACTTCATATGGAAAAGGAAAAACCCAGGATAGCCAAAACAATCCTGTATAATAAAAGAACTTTGGGAGGCATCACAATCCCTGACTTCAAACTCTACTACAGAGCTACAGTACTGAACAGCCTGGTATTGGCATAAAAACAGACAGGAGGACCAATGGAGCCGAACTGAAGACCCGGATATTAATCCACACACCTTTGAACACCTGATTTTTGACAAAGAAGCAAAAAAAAAATCAAATGGGAAAAAAGAAAGCATATTCAACAAATGGTGCTGGCATAACTGGATATC
>LOEQ01003711.1:3338-17436 GCA_001685075.1 Bramus lutescens | reverse complement strand
ACCTGTAAGAATGACCAAGATCAAAAACACTGATGACAACTTATGCTGGAGAGGTTGTGGGATAAAGGGAACACTTTTGCATTGCTGGTGGGAGTGCAAGCTGATACAGCCCTTTGGATATCAGTATGGTGATTTCTTGGAAAATTAGGAAACAACCTTCCTCAAGATCCAGTAATGCCACTTTCGGGTATATACCCAAATGATGCTCAATCATACCATGAGGACATGTGCTCAATTATGCTCATAGCAGCATTGTTCGTCATAGCCAGAACCTGAAAACAACCTAAATACCCCTCAACCGAAGAATGGATAAGGAAAATGTGGTGCATTTACACAATGGAGTACTACACAGCCGAAAAAATGACATCTTGAAATTTGCAGGCAAATGGATGGATCAAGAAAACATCATATTGAGTGAGGCAACCCTGACCCAGAAAGACAATTATCATAAGTACTCATTCATAAGTGGTTTTTAGATATAAAGCAAAGAAAACCAGCCTACACATCACAATCCCAGAGAGCCTAGACAACAAAGAGGACCCTAATAGAGACATACATAGATCTAATCTACATGGTAAGTAGAAAAAGACAAGATCTCCTGAGTAAATTTGGAGCATGGGGACCATGGGAAAGTGTTGAAGGGGAGGGGAGAAGCTGGGAGGGGGAGCAGAGAAGAATATAGAGATCAATAAAATCAATTAAAAAAACAAAAAATTTGGAAATTAAGGTATCATTTAACAGAGGCAGACAGCTTTATGCTGTGAGTTTCAAGACAACCAGCCCTACATACAGAAGCCCTGTCTCAGAGAGTAAGTTATCATATAACAGCAGCTCTGTTTTCATTTGTTGTGGCTTTGACTTCTGTCTTCATTTATTCCTGATAATAACCTTTGTTGATTTGGTACATTAAATTTTATTATATTTATTCTTGTATGGGTGAGTACACACATGCTATAGTGTGTACTTGTGAGATAGGAGGACAATTTGTGGGACTCATTTCTTTCCTGACCATATGTTTTCTGTAGGATTATGGGTTCTGAAAGATCAGTGGTTCTCAACTTGTGGGTTGTGACCCCTTTAGCAAACTACTAGCTGCAAAATGTTTACATTATCATTCATAACAGTAGCCAGTTACAGTTATGAAGTAGCAATGAAAATAACTGTATGATTTAGGATCTCTATGACTTGAGGAATTGTATTCAGTGGTTGCAGTATTAGAAAGGTTGAGGGCACAAACTCAGGTCAGAGTTAGGTGCCTTATCCCTCTGAGCCCTCTCTCGTGAAATTAAAACATATTAATATAACATTTATCCCATATGAAGTATTTCTCAGGGTTACATCCTCCTGCTGTATGATATGCCTTTGCATTTCTTTGTAGTCCTTTAAGCACACATACTAAATTTTTAAACTGTTCTTGTCTCATAATTTTGTGACCATAATATTGTTTTTTCTTTATGTTTTAAGAACATAAGAACTCCTAGCATTTGTAGAAGACAGTGTAGTGTGTTTCCTAAAATTTAAGGTATGTTCAGTTAATTGTGGGCAATTAATATGAACTTGCTTAGGTGTCTAAAGGATTTTAAATTAAAATATTTGCTGTACTTGTTACAGTTAAAGTAACCACCATCTTTTTTTAATGCAGTATCTGGCACCGTGTATTTTATTAATCAAAACGAATTATGGACCATATGGCTGTACCCAACGTTCTTTAAGCATATTGAGTCAGAACTAGTAGACATTCAAATCAGTGTAGTGTTCTTTGTCGTCAGATGAGAGAAAAAGAACATTGTAGTCCCATTTACTTCTCTTTTTATTTTTCTAATTTAACTTTTTATCGATTCTTTCTGGATTTGTCCTGCATCTCCATCCCACTTATCTCCTTGTCCCTTTGTCTCTACCCTCTGCCCTTGCAACCTCCCTCAGCCCCCAAGATAAAACAAAATAAAATTTAAAAGAAAAGAAAAATCTCACTGTGGAAGCTGTAATGTAACACAGTGAGTCACATAATATCTCTTTAGTTCATACATTTTTACTTGCAAGTGTTCACTGCAATGAGTGATCGGTCTGATTCTAGGCCTCTGCCTTTTGCTATATCCTTGGTACTTGGGCCCTCAATGGGATCCTCCTGGAATCTCTGTTGTTTCCCTGTATCATGGAGATCCTGCCTCTTTGAATGTGTGGATCAGACCCCTTCATGTGCTCCAGCAGATCATAGATGAGGTGGATATTGGGGTGAGTCAGCCCATAGCCCTGGTTCTGGGCCTGGGTGGTTTCTGGATTGGTCAGCCCACCAGCTCTCCCTCATCATCACGATCCTCTCCAGCACTGCCCCAGCTATCTCATCCANAATGACATAAGCAGCAGGGGCTGGCCGATTCTCTTGCTCGCATGCTCTTGGGGCGACCTCAGCCACACCTACACCTATACCTACACCTACTGTGTTGCCCACACCACCATATGGCAGATGAGGGCCAGGGCCAGGTCTCCCAGATCTCTCATGCTTGTGTTCTTGCTGTCATCGGGGTCAGCAGTAGCGCCTGTCTTTAAGTCTAGCCTTTTTTTATGTTTTCTCTAGTAACCCAGCTGACCCAGCTCTTTGGTCTTTGCTGTCTCGAGTTGTTGCTCAGTACACTCAACGGAATGCAAAGGTGAGTAATGTCTAAAATTCTGCCAAGTAGAGTACCCTGTGCTGTTAAATACATATATGCATATGCGTATTTATGCAAATGGATATATTTACGTTTATACACACAGTGTGTGTGTGTGTGTGTGTGTGTGTGTGTGTGTGTGTGTGTTGGGACTGGAGAGCCCGTTCACTATGTGACTCTGGTTGGCCTGTAGTTTTCTATGTAGACCAGGCTGGACTCACAAAGACTAACAGAATCTTCGTACTTTGCCTTTTGAGTGCTGGGATTAAAGGCATCACACCTACCTTAAGTATATATCTAAAATACAGCATTTTTCTAAAAAATAAATTAGTGCGATTAAGAGAACTCATCATTAAATCAAATCCCTGTTTACACAAGCACTAGACTGAGTGCCCTTCTTGGGCATATGAAACCATTGTGAGTGCTATGGACACTGCAAAGTAGGGGCCATTCTGGGTCACATTTTATAGGAATAAGTAACGTGCATTATGAATAAGCATTAGTGATTGTGGTTTTTATTTCCAAAAGATAATTTTATTTAAAAATTATTTAAAGGTAGGATGATAATAATACAAGCACTTCTAATGTCTAAAAATCTCATTATGAGCATGAATTTATGTACTGTATTTTAGTCATGAGAGCAAGATATTTTCAGGTATCTATCTTATTAGTTTCTGCTATTAATTCTTTCTTTGTTTACTTAAGTGGTTTGCAAGCAATGACAGCAGCTAATTTGTTTTAAACATTTAATAATAATTCTTATATCTAAAGTAGATGTGTTTATTTGGTTTGTTTGTTTGTTTGCTTTTGTCTTTTCAAGATGGTTTCTTGGAGCCTGTCTTTGTAACTCGTGCTGTAGACCAGGCTGGCCTCGAACTCACAGAGATCCACCTGCCTCTGCATTCTGAGCACTTTAAAGACTTGTGCCACCAATGCCCAACTTGTTAATGTGTTTTTATTGTTCCTTGTGCTGACTGATTTCACTTAAGATGGCTTTATTTTTTTCTTTTCCTGGCTGTATCTTCTAGAACATTATTTGTAGACATAATTTGAACCTTAGGATTAAAATAGTTTTATATGAACGAATTTCTGTATCTTTTTGTTAGCCATATTTATAACGTGGGATTCTGTATTAACAAGACTATTCCTTGCCTGGGTCTCAAGTCACTTGCGAATGACCTGAGAGTGCTATCCTTGAGAGGTTCAGCCTGTGTGTATGTCTGTGTGAGGGTGTCTGATCCTCTGAAACTGGAGTTATAAACAATTGTCAGTTGCCTTGTGGGTGCTGGGAATTGATCCTGGGTCCTTTGAAAGAGCAATCCTTGCTCTTAACCACTGAGCCATCTCTCCAGCCTTTTCCCAGCATTTTCATATTGTTAGACAATACATATATTTACTTGGTGCCACTACAAAATCATCTTACTTTTGAACTTTTAGTATTTTAATAGCAAGTGTGAAATGACCAAAGTAGACAGACTTTCTTTCTTAAAGTTGTAATAATAAATCAATATTTATAGTTTAGAAGATGCAAATTTGCTGAAAACAGAATGCAAATGGTTTGCAGGAAAGATTTTATTAGTGTTACTGTTTGGTGAAAAGCTTTGTGTTTGTCTGACTAACATGTTTTGTTGTAGGGAGGTGCTGTAGCTGGACTCGTGGCTCATATTCTGGATTCAAATCATGGAAAGGTTAGTTCATGCTCTCATACAAAAGACATATTTAACTTGTTAAACAGTATTAATGACTCAGAATCATAGCCTCATTGTTTTGTGGTTTAAGTCCTATTAAATACAGGCCCCATAGGTCAGTCTTGAAAAGCGGGAACTGTGAAGAGAGTTGATGACACACCTCTTTGTCTTCCTTAATAGAAGGCATTATTATATACTGCGTTAAACCAGTTGGCCATGGGAAGCAGTACAGCAGAAGATGGAAAAAATGTTGCTCTAAAGACCATTCAGAAGGCAGCTTTCCTTTCTCCAGGTGAATCTATTTCATTTCATTAATCTAGATGTCATCAATTTTGTATTTGTGGCTTAAAAGAACAAGGTTTGTATTTTCATGATATAAGAAATTTTAAGAATGTATTTTAAAGTTTTGCATATTACTTGGTTATCTAAATTTGATTATTGATAATTAAAATATTTCAGTTGTTTGAATAGATCGATGAGAATATTTTCTCAGAAATACTTCATTATCTGTTACCAAAAATCATCAGTCTGGTTTCTTGTGTTTATCTAACCCTACTAAATTACATAGTAAAGTATTTTCATGTGTTAGTTCTGGAAGACCAGGGTATGTTTTGTGTGGTGTGTCACTTTCCTCGTTTCTAAGACAAAAGAACTTAGGAAGGAGGTTGATTTTGGGTCGTGATTTGAGAGTTCAGACAGTCTGACACGGTGGTGGGAGAGGCAGGTCAGCACACTGCATCTAAGTCAGGAAGTAGAGGAATATGCAAGTTCCTGCTTGGCTTGCACTCTCACTGCAGTTGGATGGGCACTGCCACATTTCAGGGTGGATCTTTTCTCAAGTAGACTTGTCTGGAAACACCCTCATAGACACACCCAAAGGAATATTTCCATGACGACTCTAAATTTTATCAAGTTAATGAGATTGACCCACAGGTATGGTAACTGCTAGAAATGTATAACCTCGTCTCAACGGGTAGTTGTTAATTCTAGCAGGCTGTGTCATATTGATGCTGTTGACTTTGTAGGTGGTGAGGGGTTGCACATCACCACCCCAGTAGGTTTCCATTGTTACTACTGGAAATGTTGGAGGGCAAGAAGGTCATGCAAAGTCTGGCAGTTCTGTCTTAAAAAAGAGCGATAGCATCAAACAGTTTTCGTTCCCAGGAGTATATAATCATAGATGCAGCATACACACGGCGTAGTAAGATGTATTTCATGCTTCCTTGTTAGAAGATAAATTCAATGTTGAGTGTTTCCTTCAATTCTTACTTTTCTTAAGATCCAAACACCAAAAACAAAGTTGTTTCTCCTTAAACTAAGCCTTTCACACAGGAATAGAGTAATAGAAAAATATGGGTGTGCTGGAGACTTGTCCTCCATGTCTAGGGAAAGGGACTGAAATTACACAGCACTTTAGGAACTGAGCCACATGGGGACAGCCATGGAGCAGGAACTGAGCCACACAGGGACAGCCATGGAACAGGAACTGAGCCACACAGGGACAGCCATGGAACAGGAACTGAGCCACACGGGGACAGTCATGGAGCAGGAACTGAGCCACACAGGGACAGTCATGGAGCAGGTTGACTCGGTGTGTCCCTGTCAGTACCTCGTCCTTCTGAGCCACACAGGGACAGTCATGGAGCAGGAACTGAGCCACACAGGGACAGCCATGGAGCAGGAACTGAGCCACACAGGGACAGCCATGGGACAGGAACTGAGCCACACGGGGACAGCCATGGGACAGGAACTGAGCCACACAGGGACAGTCATGGAGCAGGAACTGAGCCACACGGGGACAGTCATGGAACAGGAACTGAGCCACACGGGGACAGCTGTGAGACAAGAACTGGGCTACAGGGAGAACTGTAGGACAGGAACTTAATAGACTATCCTTCTATGTGATGTTCAGAAATTTTGCAGGTCTTGAAGGTTAAATATACCAGTTCATTTGGGGGAAGCAAGTTAGCTTTCCTTTAAGGAAATGTGTTTTTTTTTCTTAAGATATTATTAATTTTTATTGGTAAAGACATAAACTGTTATTTCTGATAGTTTTGCAGCAGCATGTTGGTATGAGCAAGCCTTAAAGCTATATTTCTTGTTTAGATGACCCTGCTGTCTGGGCTGGTCTGATGGCAGCCTGCCATGCTGATGACAAACTGGCCTTGGTCAGCAACACTCAGCCAAAGAGGGTCAATTTGCACTTGGCACAGCTGTCTGCTGTTTCTATCGCACGTAAGTTTTATTTTTACTAATTTATAGTTCTAAATTATTGTTTTAAATTGTATGTAATATATTTTGATCATTTTCTTTTTCCTCCCCCAAGTCCTCCCAGATCTTCTTTACCTACCTACCCACCCAACTTCATGTTCTTTCTCTCTCAGAAAAAAAAAAAAACAAAAAGAGAAAAAACAGGAAAAGAAAACAAAAACCCAAAATGGCAAAAACACCAAGGCATAAGAACAACAAAAAAGAAAAACAAAATAAAACACATGGAGTCCATTTTCTCTTGGTCAATCGCTGATCATGAGACCTGTCCTGGAGTATGGTCAATATACCCAATCTCACTGCTCTAGAGAAAACTGCTTTCCTGGCAGGTGTCAGCTGCAGATAGCTTGTTGGTTAGGGCTGGGACTTTGTGCCCCCTTCCCCTTATCTCTGTTGTGAGTTTGTCTGACTTGAGTTTGTGTAGGTCCTATGAATGCTGCCGCAGTCGCTGTGGGTTCATATTTCCGTCAGTCCTGTTATCGGAAGACACTTTTCCTTGGTACCATCTACTACCTCTGGCTTTTAGAATCCTTTTATGTCCCCTTCTACAATGATCCCTGAGCTTTAAGGATAGGGGTTTGGTAAGGACGTCTCTTTAAAAGCCAAGTGTTCCAAGTTCTCTTACTGTCTGCACAATGTCCAGTTGTAGATCACTGTGTTAAGAACTATCCACTGCCAGAAAAACCTCTGATGACGTTGAAGGATGCACTGATTTATGGATATAATGATAAGTCTTTGGGAATTACTTTATTGTAAGTAGGTTTTCCCTAGGACTCAATACTTACTTAGTCTTAGGTTCTTGGCTTCATTAACAGGGTCAGGTGTGAGTTCCATTTCATGGAGTGGACCTTAAATTTATTTATTAAAAGATGTTTAGTTACCCCATAACATTTATGCCACTATTACATCAGTATATCTTGTAGGCAGGTTGCTGTTGTAGATCCCAGGGTCTGTAGCTGGATGAGATTGGTGGTACTTTTCCAGCACTGTGAATGCTAGCCAGAAGAGGCAAAGCTTCCAGCTGGAAACAGTCCATTTCCCCTGTGTGATAATGCAGTGAGTGGTGTGTTCAGCAATATAGCTCTGCTGCTGTGTTGTAGGGGTGACCGACAGCCCTGGCACTCTGAAATAGTGGAGACTTTGTGTGGAACTGCTTCCTGGTACTGGGGGTTTTATTTGGTAGCACTTGATGTCTCGTCGGGGCATTCTTTTCCCCATTATATGATAACACTATTTAAATTCCTTCTATACTAAGAATCTTCTAGAATAGCAGGTTTCCATATGGCTCATCAAAAGACCTTTAGTGTTAGTTATTCCCCCCGCCACACCTCCTCCTTTACCCTACCTTCCCATATACCTTTCTGAAGTAGAATAGGTAGAAAATAGATGCTGACTCATTGATTTACTGTTTGTATTGCCTATATTTGCCAAGCATGACTTAAATTGCTAACTTTAGCAGAATGACCTGGGGAAGCAGCTGAAACAGTGGGTTATTGCCCTTAATAACCTGCTTGCTGTGTGTATGCTTCTGCAGAATCTTGCTTGATTGCCCACCTCACCTTGTGGTTTAGAGGATAAACTGAGACTATAAACTAGATGCAGGATTGAGGCCTTTCAGAATCTGTCTTGGCTTTGGTCCACTAGTGACCTCTCCTCTCTTCTACTGTCAGTGGTGTCCAGAAGGAGTCCTACAAAATCCCTTTTTAAGTAACTTGTAGAAAGCATTTATCTACATGGTTTAATTCAGATTCCACCAATCAAGAACACATATAGCTTCAGTATTTATGGTTATAAAAATGTGCTCATTTACCGACAAATTTCAAAAATCATTCTAAACTTGATTGAATGACATTGTTATTAATTTTGAGTTAACTGTTACATGTTAGTAAATCAAGAACACAAATCTTCTCTGATATTCTTTATGTAACTCAGTTTTAATAAATGACTTTTATCACATCCATTTTCTAAAAGATTTTTCATTTCACATTCTTGCAGGGTAGGTCCACTGGCAACATCGTCATTCAATTTTTGTTTGAAAAGTCTTTATTTCTTTTTTACTTTTTAAAGAATGATTTTTCAGAGTACAGAATTTTAACCGCTCCCCCTTTTAACTTTAAATATTTTATTTCATTCTGTTTTTCTATATTTTCTGAAGAGAAGCCAGATATGATTTAACTTTCTTCTCCCCTCTGGCTTCTTGCTCTAGTTTTGCCTTATCTTTGTTTTTTTTCTATATGGTTAGAAGATAATGTAGCTGGATAAAGTTTTAAGGTTTTAAAGGTTTTTAAGTTTTTGTTTGGTGTTCATCTTCTCAGTGTTCTCTGTGAGCTTCCTCACTGGTGGTTGTGCCTCACATTAATTTGGGAACATTCTCATTTGGCTTTAAATGTGTTCCTTTCTCTTTCTTACTTCTGGCATTCCCATTAGGTTTGCTTAGATCTTTTGTAATTGTCCCATAATTCTTGGAAATTACACTCTGTTACATTCAATATTTTTTTTGTCTTTGCTTTTCTGTAGTTCAGAAATTCTTTTCTCAGCACTCTTTAGTCTCTCAATAAACTGATCATGAGCACTCTGTTCTGTAGTGTTTTTGGTTTCTATTTTTTGTGGTTCCTGAGTTTTTCAGAATTTACATTGTTCATCTCTGTTGCATGTTGTCTGCTTAATAAATGAAAACTTTTTCCATAATCGTTGTTGTTGAATTCTAATAATTGTAGCATCCCTGCCATGTTCCAGCATCTCTGCAATACTGACTGCAGTCTGGATGCTTACTCTGTCGTTACAGACTACATCTTTTGCACTTGAGTCATTGTTTTTTCCTATAGCTTTGCCATGAATAAAGTAGCTGCTATAAGCCTTTGGTAGTGTGGTGCTGAGGTGGTGTGTGCTGTGCATGGCGAGGTCCTGTGAGTAGGTTGTTTCAGTCTCAGTGAGCCTGTGACTCTACTCTGTGTATATCACCATGCTTCTCAGTCTATCCCTCTGTACTCATGTGGGCAGAATAGGCCCGACAGGGGGCTTGAACTGGCTATTGCTTTTTTCCACTTAGGAAGCTGTTAGTGGAAGGTTAATTGCATTTCCTGTCTTTACCAGTAAACAAAAGAAAGTTAAGTCGGAAATTCTTAAATATTTGGAAACTAAATAGTATATTTCCAAATAACCAAGACTGAATAACAAGCCTAAAAGAAAATTTGGGAATATTTTGAACTGAGTTAGTCTTTACACAGTGGTTCAAAACTGTATAACATGACTAAAGTACAGCTTAGAGGAAATTTATATTAAATGTTACAGTAGAAACGAAAAGGCTCCCCTCAAATTAATGATGTCAGCTCTGTCTTAGGAATCTAAAAAAGGAAGAATAAATTTAGCCTAAGGTAAGTCTAAGAAAGAAATAATGAAGATAAAATAGAAATCTGTTAGATAAGGGCTGGAAAGATGGCTCAGAGGTTAAGAACATTGGCTGCTCTTCCAGAGGTCCTGAGTTCAATTCCCAATAACCACGTGATGGCAACCACCTGTAATGAAATCTGGTGCCCTCTTTTGGCCTGTAGGCATATATGGAGGTAGTACACTGTATACATAATAAATCAATAAATAAAGTTTTTAAAAAATCTTTTAGATAAAACAGAAAAAATAAATAAATAAAAAGATTGGTTTTATTTTTTGAGAAGAGCAATGTAGTTAATAAATATGTATCTATATGATTCAAGAAAAAGAAGATAGAATACCAGCATTTGAATGAAAGTATCACTAATTTTATTGACATGCTAATAAAATTTCAGCAGAAACTTCATGCCTTGGAATTGGACAACTCAGAGAAAATATTACAATTCTGTAAGACACAAAGATGACTTAAACAGAAATAAATTCAGTAGCTACATATCTATTAAGAGTATCCAGATTGAAACCTCACAAAGTACACTGTAAGACCAGATGACTTCACTGATGAATTCTGCCAGTCATTTCAGGAAAAAAATAATTTTCTAGAAAATTAAAGATATGGAAGTATCTTCTAGGAAACCAGCTTTTTCCCAGTAACAAAACCAAAAGACATTGCCAGAGCAGAAAAGGACTGAGCAGGGTTAGCCCTAGCATGCACGATGAAATTCACAACAGAACCTTAGCATTTGTGTCCGGAAACTCATAAGAAAGTGCATCACACTCAGGTGGGGTTTGTCCTAGAAATTTGGAAATGCGTGCAGTTTATGTTAGTATCTTACTTCAGCCACTGTAGAAATTGCTCATTGTTTTTCAGTGAATTTTCATTAGTTCTATACAGTATATATGTTTGAAATATCAGTCAGAAGTATTCATGATGAGTCTGTAGTGTTCTGGTGGTACATGTGTTTTAACATATGCAGATTCAGACACTGGGTTTGATGGTATATGCCTGTAATTGTGAAATTCCAGAGATGTGAGTTCAAAGCCAGACTGGGCTATATAGACTCTGCCTCAAAATAAATAAATAAATAAATAAATAAATAAATAAATAAATAAATAAATAAATAAATAATAGTGTGTGAAATGTGGTTGTGATCATTGTTAGTAGTGGCCCCAGTTCCCTCGAGAGCACATCATACACAACAGAAGACAGTAGCAGTTGTCTCCTTTTTGTTGTTTACAGTTAAGGACAAAGAAATTTTGCAGAATTACAATAAGTCGCTTGAAAAGTGGTGTCTCTCCCAAGCTGTCACTGGTCTAATTGACACAGGAAGAATATCTGAAGCTGAATCTTTGTGCACAAAGGTACTATTGTGGAATTATACATTGAAATTTGTGTTTTGATCCTACCTAAAAGTGGGGAGAGTGGTGGTGGTAATGGCAAGCAACATTTATTGGTTACTTACTTCAAGTCAGTCATTCTGTTTAACATTATTATTTCTGGGCTTCACAGCAATCTGTGATGTATGTGTTTATGATTGTCAACCTTTTTTTCAAGTAAGAAAATTCATATTTGAAGTTCATATTTGCTAAGAAGCTCACAGCAGCTAGAAGATTGCTAGTACTGTACTACTGCTACAACCCTCTTGGTCTCTATTTTGAAAAGCAATGTTATTATTTATTTATGTGTATGCATGTGTATCTGTATAGGGTAATAGGGGTATCATATCTCCAGGTGCTGGAAGTATAGCCAGTTGTGAGCTGTATTATATGGGTGCTGGGAATTGAACTCTGGTCCTCTGCAAGATCAATATGCTCTCTAATCATTAGGCCGTCTTTCCAGGCCCCTTCCTGGACTCTGAATAGAACTTCAATTTTTGTTTAGGGTGTCATTCCTTTGGTTTATGGTTACTCCCTTTAGAATACAGCATTTCAAGGATCTGTTCACTTTTCTACATTCTGAAGCAATAGAAAAACTGGAGATTATTGACTGGAACTATTTGTTCATCACCGTGCACTGGAATTGTGGGGCTCTCTGCTTGCAAGTTCTATGGATACATTCTCAGCATCTTTCCTGCCACATGGCTAGAACTCAGTAAATATTTATTTGGTCAGTTAATCAGTTTCATGGACCTACTAAAAAGGAGAGAGTTTTAAATATGACTTTTTCTCTGAATGATTATGTTTCATAAATACCAGAAAGAAATGGTCTTTGGGAGAGAAACAGATTTTAAAGAGAGATAAAAATGATCTTTCATGATCCCTTTGGTCCTTGAATTCCTTGAAAATGCAGAATAATACATTTTCTCTTTCATGTATAGAATTCTATCTGCTCTAAGACCAGGACAGTGTATTGATTATATTGTGAGTGTGGACAAAGCATAAATTAGCAGTTGTATTGTCTTTTTTGCTAAAATGAGGAATGCTTCATCAGCCTTTCCTTTTTATTTTATTGTTTCAGTCTCTCTTAGAAGAAAGCCTTCAAATACACTCTAGATATATGTTTGATTGTGATATAATGAGAAAAATATAGATAAACATTCTCTTAAGAGAGAAGCAGTGCAGAAGTGTTCTGACTACAGAAGAGTTAGACATTTGCTGGCCTACAGAGATGACATTGTTGAAGACAATTCTAATGATTCTGATTTGATCATGATATATGTATTGAGTTATGGTGCTATATGGTGCTATACTCCGTAAATAAGTACAAATCTTATATTAATCATGGAGTATGGTATATTCCACTGAAATAGTGATAACCTTTATATTTTATGTGTTGGGGTCTGTTTTATATTCAGTTTTTAGTATAACTGCTGAGAATAAGCCAACTCAACAGGGCACATTAAAGCTAAACTAAGTGACTCAAACACTTCAGCAGTATTACTTACATGAAATATTATCTCAGTGTCAACTTTGGTATTCCCAGGCTGTGCAGCTTTTTGCTTGTTTAACTTTATACCTGTTTTCACTGTAGCCAGAAAAGGTTTAAATTAAAGAAAAAACATCTCTTAGCCTGGAGCACACTTTAATTGTCTTTTACTTATTTCAGTTTAGAGCCATTTTGTTATGTTTCTGTTTGGGGTTTAATTTTTAGAATTTAAAAGGCAACCCTGATCAGCCAGCTCTTATCTTGCTGTTGAGACAAGTGCAGTGTAAATCACTCCTGGAGTCTCAGAAGCCCCTCCCAGATGCTGTACTAGAAGAACTGCAAAAAACAGTTATGTCCAACTCCACCTCTGTTCCGGCCTGGCAGGTGAGTTCTCTGCTTTCTTATGTGAGTCCTAATTTGAAATGTGCTGTGATGCTAGTTTAGGAATGAATGCACTCCATCTCTATTTAAGTCTTGCCTTTAGGCTCATTATAATTTGTCCGTTTCTAAATGTGAAGGGAGTTGTGGAAATATAACATTGCTGAAAACGCTTTATAATGAGTGTGATGATAAGCTGTCGGTGTGAGGTGGGACTGTGGACCCCTTGGTGGGGACAAACACAGATAGTGCTTACATGGGCAGGGAATTTGGGGAAAAGAGGACTGAGAGGAGAGAAAAGAGAGAACAAGAGAGAAAGACAGTGAGTTAGAGAGAGATAGAGACCTGCCTCCTCAGAGAAATTACAGAAAGAGAGCAGAAGTGGGCAGAGCTTGTCTCGTAAAGGGACCTTTGCACCTGCATATGGAGTCAGGGTTGTGATGATCTGTCCTGTCCCTTTAAGAGACAAGCCACGCCCACTCCCCCATCCATGGAGGCAAGCTGATCTTCAGCTTCCAGTTTGAGTCCCTTCCATTTCCTTCTCTTCCCGGAAGAGGCAGCTTCTGACTTGCTCCATTCTCTCCCTGCTTCTCCCCTTCCCCTTCTCTCCCTTCTCTCTCTCTCTCTCTCTCTCTCTCTCTCTCTACCCTCCTCCACCTCTCTGCTCTTCTCCTCTTCTCCCTTTTCCCTCCATAACCCACTAAATAAATATCCAACTTCACTTTGCATGGCGTGTCTATCAGTCGGCCTCTCGCTCACCATGTGGTTCCCTGCCCAGGACCAGCTGCCTTCCGGAGACCTGTGGCGTGGTCTCGTGTGCTGTCCCTGCCTGGAACTGGCTACTCTCCGGATCCCCTGCCTGCTGC
>LOEQ01003710.1:212450-230590 GCA_001685075.1 Bramus lutescens | reverse complement strand
ACTTCCCACAGGGCAGGGAACCCTGACTGCTCTTTGGACTGGAGAGGGATGGGGTGGAAATGGGATGAGGTGGAAATTTTTAATAAAAAAATAAATAAATACCACAAAAAATTTTAAAAAATAAAATTTATTATCACTCCTTGATACTGGCATTGATAATAATTTGGTTGATAAAACAACAAGTTCTATTTCTTTATGCTTTATAAGAAATCAAAAAATGGGAACAATAACGACATAATGGCAATCAGTGATTAGAATCATCACACCAGGTAAGGATCTAATATTAATGATGTATATGAAAATTTAAAAAGAAATTTAAACATAAGTGAACAACCTGAGTAGGCATTTTGTTGACAGAGTCATTGAAATGTGAAATCACTGTATGAGAAGATGATGGGTGTCCAAACCAGCACACATATACAAACTAAAATAATGCTGAGCAATCTTAAGGACCACAATCTTGTCATTGTGCAAATGAATGGACCTGGAGACCATATTGACAAGTAAAGCATGCTAAGCTCAGAGGACTCATAGAAAGACCCTTAACTTAAAAAGTAAATTCGAAGTAGAATTACAGCTATTAATAGGAAGCCTGGTGAGAGAAGAGAAGGTGACAGAAGACAGCCATTGGGGTGACACATCATCTAAGTCTGTTATTTTATACATTTAATATAAGAAGCCAAAGAAAACTCATAATATATATGGCACTTTTAGCATGGCTATCATCAAAATGATCCAAAATGAAAGGGGAATACTTACTAAGGAGATGGTTCAGAGATTAAGTGCCTGCCATGAAAGCATAAGAACTGTAATTCAAATTCTCTGTATCTATGTTAAATGCCAGATTATATACTACCTATAATGCTAGCTCCTGAAGGTGGAGACAGGGAATTCTTAGAACTAACTGGGCAGTGCAACTGTTCATATAGGTATGCACAGGATTTAATTGAGAGACCCTCCTAAATGAAGAGTAAGGATGATTCTAACACCACCAACTTCAGCTTTCCATATACATATGCAGAACTGTCTATGCAGGCTCACACCTATGTATCACGTACATGCAATCATGTGCATCACATACATCATACAAACCTTATACAATATACTTACAGGTGAAAGGAGCAAAAAATGCAGAACAAAAGGGAAGTCCCTGTATACTTCTGGAATGATGCTATGATTGAGAAAAGCCATTTTGGTATGGGACTTCTGGACATATATGCAAAGAAATTGCTATCTGGCACTTAAGGAGGTAGCTGCACCTATGTATTTGTTGAAACACTACTCACAAATGTGAAACATTATACTGTTGAATGATGAATGATTAAAACATACAGTATACATACACTTGCCATAGAATATTCTCCTTCTTCAAAAATAAGAAGACAACAGCATTTAAAATAATATGGCTGAACCGAGAGGCTAATAAGCCAAGGTAATCAAGTGAGGGCCAGAAAAATACAACACAAGCTCACAAGTCTAATATAAAACAGGTGGAGACATAGAACCTTAGTGGAAACGTGGTTGTTGCAAGTCACAGCCTTTGAGTTGAAGAGGGACACCAAGATAAATTGTCTCCTCTTTTTATATATCTACTAATAGTTTTATTGCAGGAGTCATTATCAGCATAGACAGATGGCAGCATGTCAGGGGCTCTGAAGATGCTCACACCTATGGTGCTAAATAGAAACCCGCTATTGTAAGTTTCAAAGGGAGATGTGCAGATCCCATGCTAGGTAGTTGATGAGTAACCAGGAGTAATTGCTTGTAGTCGCGTTGTCTCTGATACAGGGGATGGTGGAATAGGCAAAAGGTTACACCTTGAGTTAACTTGTGGTTTTCATATGAATGTACCACCCTTAGTCTCCGACAGCTTAGGGAACTCAGTAAAATTCATTTTCAGGAGTGAGAATTATATGCTCAGTCACAAAGGGGTTTCTGCTATTTCTTTGACAGCAGCTATGAGCTCAGGAGTAAAAGAAAGGCTGATGCAGGAGAGTGGCCCTGCATCTCTGAGATCTGAGGGCCCCGTTGCCCAAACCTGAGAGATGGGGAAGCTGCAGCAAGACAGGCTGAATGGAACTAGAGATCAAATGTGCAGAGAAGGCCTGCAATTAATATTGTGTTTTTTACTGGAAATTTGCTAAGTGACCAGTTTCAAGGGTCCTTGGTACACAAAAAACAATGTAACTGAAAAAATGTATATATTGCCCTATTGGTTATGGTGGTCACTTTATTATGTGTGTGTGTGTGTGTGTGTGTGTGTGTGTGCGTGTATGTGAGAGAGAGAGAGCACATCATGTTGTGATTAATAAATGTCAACAACTGTATTCTTTCAAAGCTTTCCTATTTAAAAACTGACTAAGTTCTGAAATTATTCTCTTGATAAAGTATCCTTTATGTCCACTATTTGTTATGACTTGATCATCAGAAGCAAGCTTTTCAAAAGACAATAGTTCTCCATTGTTCATTGTACTGAACTCATGTGAGTGTTGAGCAAAGAACATGCATGTTATATATATATACATATATATACATACATACATACATACATACATACATATATATATATATATATATACAGTAGCACACATCACTGGGACTGTAAAGATGGTTCACTGGCCTGGCATGAGACATCTACACAAAGGTGCACACAACTAAATGAAAATAAAGTAGTGTTAGAAAGAAAAAACAGTATTGCTTTTTTTTTAGCCAGTTCACTCTCTACAAGTTTTGGGAGCTACAGATCCACCATAACAGGCCCCAACAATACAGATGACTAGTGAATGGTTTGAGTATATAATTATTATGGATCCTGCAGACATCATTTACAAAGACGAAGACAATGATATCTATTATCAGACAGTATTGATGTGACAGGATGTGAACACAAAAACTGTCACAAACCATATCTAGTCTGATTATCAAATTTCATGTATTCATCAATCGTACCCACTTCAGAGGAAAAGCTATCATAAAGTTCAGATATTGGATGGATTTTGAAGTTAACAAAGAAGTCTTCAGCAAAGTGGGGATTTTGTATCTCCTAGCATAAATGGATAAACTGATACAATGCCTAAGCAAAGCAACAGAAGGCTGTGGTTGTCTGCTTACACAAATAAAAGGACTATATATTCAGATTCCCCTTAAAATTGTTGAATTACTTCTTTTCCTAAGTATTAATTAAATTAACAATTAATTTTTATTATTTATTTTTATGAAATGTTCACATTTAGAATACCCTGATTAATTGATGACTATCTTAAATGTCATCAGAGAACCTTCATCCAGTAACTGATGGAAGCAGAGGCAGAGATCCACAGTGGAACACTGGGATGAGTTCCCAAGGTCCAGATGAAGAGTGCAAGGACTGAGAACATGAGCAAAGAGGTCAAGAACATGATAGGGATGCCCACTGAAACAGGTTGTCTGAGCTAATGGAAGCTTTCCAACTCGACCTGAAAGAGAGGGAACCCGCATAGGACCAAACTAGGTCCTCTGAATGTGGGTAACAGTTGTATGGCTGAGGCAGACTGTGGGGCCACTGGCAATGAGATCAGGATTTATCCCCACTGTTTGTACTGGGTTTTGGGAACCCGTTCTCTTTGTACAGATACCTTGCTCAACCTAGATATAGTAGGGAGGGCCTTGGTCCTGCCTCAAAGCAATGTGCTAGACTTTGTTGCCTCTCCATGGGAAGCCTTCCTCTCTCTGAGGAGTGGATAGGGGTGGGATGTGGGGGAAGGTAGAGGGAGTGGTTGGAGGGGAGGGAGTAGAAACTTGGATTGATATGTAAAATGAGAAAAAATCATTTTTAAAAAAAAATAACTACTTAAAAAACTTTTATCATGTAATCAAGAAAAAATACACTGATTGCTTGGTTAAGAGTAAAATATTTCTTTTACTTTCTGTATATGTTCACGTGTGTGTATGCATGTTCACATGTATGCATATGTATGTGGTGGTAGAGGTCAGTGCTTTCCTTGAGAAACTTGTTATCCAATGACTCACGTTTTCTCTGTCATGTTTTCTGCGACGTGGTATGCCACTGGACCTGGAACTCACAGATTCTGCCAGGCTGGTGGGTCAGTGAAGGCCACTGATCCTCCTGCCTCTGTTCCCACATGCTGCAGCTCCTAGCTTTGATGTGGTACTGTTGGTCTAAACTCAGTTACTCTTGCTTAAATGTCAAGCATTGTATTGACAGACATCTCCCCAGTCTAGTTCACACGCTTGTTTCATGTTACAGATTCTGAGCAGCTTTCAACATGATGCATTAACTCATGGTGATCAAACTCCTTTAGAAATAGCCATGGCCTATGCTATAATAATTGATCAAGAGTTGAAACGATGTGTATGTCTGTTTGTATGTGTGTATGGTGTATATATGCTAAAATAAAATTTTTATGAACTTTAAATTCAGTTATAAGCCTTCAGCTTGAGCACGACACTGTCAAAGAGACTGAAGAGTTTAGAAGAGATGAGAATAAAACTTGAAAAATGAAAAATATGATAACGGGGGAAGCCTGGGAAATGGCTAAACAAATACCATCATTTGAATAAAGTTTGAAGTACATCCGGCTGAAGCACTGGGTTTCTGGCCTTGACCTCCAAGCTCCTGCTGTCAGACAGGAGCTTTGAGTGATGCCTGAAGCACCCATCTCTCTGGCTGCCAATTCCAGTGCTCTACAAAAACCCAAGCGCTTCTATTTCTCCATATGACTAATGGTTTTAATTTAACTGTCTTTCTTTCGTGTGCTTGCCAGAATTTTGCCCATATTATAATTTCATTTTTGGGAAAAGAAAGAAATAACTACTATACTGCTTAAAGCAGTAGATTGGGTTTGGGGAATCTTTGATAAGTTTCCAAGATTCAGTAGCAGCCTGCAGAACTCTGTGAGAAGTCGCTGGTGCTTCTCCGTGTGCCAGGAATTAGATACAACGTAGTGAACCAATTCAAATGTGCAAAAAAAAGTCCAAATTTACTTGCACTGGTCTCACTAGTTTCTGTTTTATTTTTATATGTTCATAGATAGTATACAAAATTTGAAAAAATGATAGGCTGGAGGTAAATATTTTAAATACATGTCAAATTCGTCAATGTTTATGGCAAACACTGAATCAGAAGTCTGGAAGGAAATTCTACCTAGAGCAGGAAAGTTATCAATTGTGACTGAAGTCTCTTTGAGGACTGAGAAAATTCTAAATTTCATGTAAAACGTTTCGTTACTACATAACTCAATTACCATTCAGCCGCATTTCACTCTCTCCTCCCACCTGGAGAACTTTATCCCAATGCTGCTTTGATATTCGAGCCTACATTTTAGAAAAGTCACTAAACTCAGCCTGTCAGCCATCTTCCACATCCGGTTATCTTCTCACGCTCCACACATCTGGAAAGAAACCCGCCATCTGATCACTTACGCAGAGAAAACCTGCAAGTGTCATCGCTGACATCTCCTTTCCAGTCCAACCCTTGTGTTGCAGCTCGGCTGTCTGTCAAGCTGTCTACATTTCTACTAGACCCTCCCTATAAGGCTCCAGTTTTCTATACCGAAGCAGTTTCCACCTCCTTGTTCTTCTTGCTTCCGCTCTGCCTCTTTTCCAGTCCGCTTCCTACTCTACAGTGACTCAGACACATTCAATACAAATTGTGACATATCACCCCTATACTAAAAAACGTTATTGGGTCACTCTGATTCATAGAATATGGCCAAAACCACCTATATGGCTAGAAGGCTGTGCATGCTGTGGCTCTCACATAGTCTTGAATGGAAACAGGGGGAGTTGATCTGGAGGAGAGGGGCGCAGGAGTACAGGAGTCTGGGAGGAGGAGAGGGAGGGGAAATTGTGGTTGGGAGGTATTGTATAAGAAAACAATCTATTTTCAATTACAAGAAAGTTTAATGCTACCTTGCTCTTAACTGGGACAATTTTGCCTTCTCCAAATATTTTTCAATTTTGGAGACTTTTTTATTGTAGTAACTTGAGGGGTGTTTATTATTTGCATTTAATAAGTAGGCTTTAGAGATACTGTTATGCATTATAAAATGTATGAGAAATCACATACACACACACACACACACACCCGTGTGTGCACACACAGTTTAAAAAGTAGGTATACATGTTTGAAGTGATGAGACTGGAGGCTTACTCTATTAAAGGAGTAAGTCACAAAACAAAACAATTCCATATCAATTTGGAATTATGATTAATAAAAGGTTATTTATTTAAAGCGAAAAAATTTACAGATCATCGTCCTAGCAACAGCCTCCTGCACGACCAGGAAAAACGTCTGATAGCCAGAAGCGGAACCCGAAGCAAGCAAAAAGAGAGCAAGAGGGCTGCCATCGCTTATTTTCAAAGCGAAAGATACCATGCCCCAGTGGGCTGGTATCTCAAAGGCTATTGGCTGAAGGAGCAAAGGTAGCTCCCGCAGCACTCTATAGATTTCATCTTCAGTCATAATGTGAGGGATGTGGCCATGCTCGGCTCAGAACTCTATTCTAGCTGAAACACTTGTCAGACAGCTCATGGGCCAGTCCTTTCTCGGACTCACTGCTTCCCCTAAGGCCTGTCTCCTCACACAAGGTGGCATTCCTCCCAGAAAAGCCTGTGAGCAATGACTAACAGGAGGGCAGGGGATAAGGACTGGGCGGTCTTCACCTTACATGTCCTCTGGCAGTCTATTAAAGCCTGGCATCTGTTTCAGCTTGATTCCTGTTCTTTTGCATCCCCTTGCGGAACTGGTAAGCCCAAGACCACATCCTCAACATAGTCTGCACTTGACTTAGCAGCTCAGATGCTGCTGTCTAGATAGCTCAGCCTGCAACATTGATTTCTTTCAGCTTCACCTACCATGCTGCACCCCATCTCAGCTTTGAGATAGACATTATTATTTGTGCACATCTCTGTTTGAAATCTGTTTTTTCCACTGACCCAATTAAGCTGAACTCCTCTTTTGGAATACAAGTTTAACCGCCAGTCTCAGAGGCCCTTTTCTACCTTCCTGAATTAACTGCCATGGGCCTTCCCTTCAAATTACCACCCCCTGAACTTTTTATAACACAGTGGGGTCACTTCACTTTCCACAACTCTGTTATGAAATTAGCTTTCACTGGGATGGTACTTGCTTTCATGTGAGTTTCCATGTCTATGTCATCTTAGCATATACTACCAGCTGACCTAAGCAGCTGGTACTAGAGCCAAATAAAGACTTAAAAAAATGAAACTGGAAAGAATGGTCTGATTTATATAAGTTTTTTCAGAAAGAAGTTGATTTGGAGAAATCGAGAAGCCATGTCTCTACCTTTATTAAAAGTTTAAATGACACTTTTTACTAAAAAGGCAAAACAAAATTTTCAAGAATTCAGTCATCTACACAAAGAATGATGAGACAATTTTAGTCTTTTAAAATTTAGCAAATGCTTTAGTTACTTTTCTGTTACTGTGAAGAGATACAGTCATCAAGGCACCTTATAAAGACAGTTTATTGGGGCTTTCCTCAGAGATTCAGGGAGTTAGTGCATGTGGGCTGGGATGGCGCTGGAGCAATAGCTGAGAGCTTACATGTTGAGACAACAATAATGAGGCACAGAGAAATAGGAGGAACTAACTGGGAATAATTTAAGGTTTTGAAACCTCCAAGGCCACTCCCAGTGGCACACCTCCTCTAAAAGACCACACCTCCTAATCCTCTCCAAACAGTTCCACGAACTAGGGATTAGGCATTCAAAAATAGATGCCTGTGGGGCCAATCTCATTCAAACCATCAGAGTATATACCTATTGTACAAAATGATGAGTGTCATCACGACATTTTTACAGGTGGATTTAATTCTGAAGTCAGCCTCTTTTGATTTTCTATGCTGCTCTAAAGTTTGAGCAAATCTCATGACATTGAGCCTCAGTGTTTCCTTTAGAACACTAGCCCCCTCTTAGCTCTCCTGTCATAACTGATCTTACAGAGTGCTTCACAGAGCACTTGACTCATGATAGATGTACAATGGATACTTTAGCACATTTCTGTGATGGCTGATCTTGGTTGTCAACTACATCTGGAATTAACTAAATTCCTAGCAGCTGGACACACCTATGGGGGGCGGTTCTTAGTTGGATCATTTAATATAGGGAATCTAGGCCACCACTTCTGGTAGCAGGCTATATAAAAGGACATGGGGAAGGAAGGTTTTGCTTTTGTCTGCTTGCCCACAATCTTGCTGGAAAGTTTACCTATCCACAGCTCCTGTGGCATTCCTTTTATAGTACCAGAACCTATTTCTTTGGGGTGTAGAGGTATACTAAAGAGAAGTTGAGGCATCTAGCCTCATGCACTGAACAAATATCCAGTTCATGACCTTTCTGTTGGGAGACAGACATTGTTGGATAAGCTAGAGAACAAATTATAAGACATTCTAATAAATAAATCTTTATATATATATGTTCTCTCAATTGTGTTCCTCTAGAAAACTCTTACTAATGTAACTTTCTTCTCTTACTTTTCCTACTCCCTTCTCCTCTCCTCTTTCTCTTCTTTCTCTTTCATCCCCACCCCTTCTTATAAAGCAGGTAACCCAGGATAGAACCACGGTCCTCTTGTATTTATCCCCAGAGTTCAGTATGCTTCATCCTCCTCATTTATTATATTGACACCATACCTAGGGGAAACCCATTGTCTTTTCAAAGTTCCTGGCATAGATTTTGAGGATTGTGTCATGGCAAGTAGATAAACCATTTTAAAGGAAGAATCATAACTTTAGAACGTCCTGGTTCTGAAGGCTACAGCTTTATCTTCTAGGGTTCTCCTGGGCTATTTCTGGAACTAAACCTTTATCATTGTATAAATTTATTGTTTCCAGAGAGCCAGTATGTCCTCAACTGTGTTCTATGTTTGCATGTGGTTTTATAATGGACATTTCAAAACTGCATTTGTAAAAAAAAAATACTAACTCCTTATATGGGTTCACACGTTAACTACTAAGCTTATACATCTGCCTTTTACATTGGGTCTTCTGCTTACCTGAGAACAGTGATGTGCTAATCACTAAGGTAATGCTTCTATAAAAATTAGTTGTATCTGGCCTATCTTATTCCCCTTCCAAGTAGGATATACATTTAAAAAAAAGCCATTTCATTGTCAGTATTTTAAAGGTGTATACTACCGTACCTGTCATTATTTTCTAGCTATATGTGCGTCTGTATGACTACGTGTGTGTGCCTGTTAGTACAGATGCCTGTAGATTCTACAAAGGGGGTTCCTATCCTTTAGAGCTAGAGTTACAGGCTATTGTGAGTTACCTAGCATGGTTGCTGAGAACTAAACTCTGGTCCTCTACAAAAGAAATAAGTGCTCGTAAACACTGAGCCATCTCTCTAGTCCTTCATTATAAATTTTTAAGCGTCTTATTTTAGATCCTCCCCAAAAAATACCTTAAAAATTTCCAGCCACTGTCCTTAACATACAGTCACATTGGATTCTAGGGGAGACTCCAGCTAGACTGCTTTCTGAGAATAAAGTTGTACCCTGGTGCTAAGTAGTAATCACCTCAGAAACTGCTTGCCATAATTGTGGTTATTTCTGTTTTGTTTAACAAATAATGAGTATATAAATTAAGGGGTAAGAGATTGATTTATGTCATGTTGGTACTTTTATGGCATACCTAACTATTATCAGTATCTGAAAAGTACAGGCACTGTTCCTAAAATTATACTTCTTGTCATTAACCTAGTCAGCAAAAATATCTGCTAATATTGCTTTTTACATTTTGTTCAGTTTTAACAAAAATGCCGCCTAATGTTGCTAAGCTAGCACATGATAAAACAATGTTTTAGAATGGACTTGATATCAAATGTCCATTTGTTAACATCCCTATAAACCTACAGCAATCTCATGTACACAATACTTCTTTTAAAGAAAAGATAACAGCTATGGCTACTCTTTTGTTAGGGGGATGGAATATATCTTAATTCTAGTGACAAAATAACTTTCCATGGAAAGTGACAGAAAGTAAATGATTTACCTAAATCAGTCAAAAAGGTGAGCCAGAAATTAGAAGGTAAGATCAAGTCTGAGTGATACTGTAGATAGTGAGGGGAGGAGGTGCCAGAAGGACTCTTAATGAGGAAAGCTCCCAAATGAAGAAAAGGCATATTTATCTGGAGAAACAGACAAAAGAAACAGACTAAGCACTGCAGAACCTGGAGAGGATTACTTGCAAAGAAGTTTTTGAGGAATCTAAAATGACAGAGTGGCTGTAGTCTTTATGATAACAGCACATTGTCATGGGTGCCATTTTGAGTCTAAGGAAATACTTTACTGTAACACAGCATTATGTAAGGAAACAATGGTTGATATGATATAGAAATAAATACTTTACATTGGTATGGATTTTTTTATTGATACAGATATAAGGTTAATTTTGTTATATATACAGTTCTATTCTCATTTAAAGTACTATGTTTATACAGCTCTTTTTAAAATGTAATGTATAATAAAAAATTGCAGGTTAATAGTTATTTAGAATAGTCAAACCTGTAGTCATGTTAGTTAGGTTTTCTAGATATGCAGAGATATATTTCAGATGGAGAGGTTATTCAGCACTTCAATGACCTATAGAATATGGCATTTAAAATGTTTTTTAAGAACTTAGACTTTTCTTGACAGTGAGACATGTCTTCTTCTGGCAATACCAAGAACTTCAAGAAGATGATGAGCATCGAAGAGGCTCCTCATGGAGTTTGCTACCCATTTCTTCAAGATACTGCTCTTTTCTGGACTCCTTGAGGGTATGCTGTATGAAGTGGACAAACAGGACCCATGGAAAAATGACTTATGAACTTGCCTAAAGAAGGTGAGACAGTACTTCAGGGTTCCAGCTTCATGAAAGATTGGTCAGACCTTCTGCATGACAGAGAACAAACTGACTGACAAACTGCCAATATAAGTGAAACAGTCTTTCAAACTTTCTGCTCCATGGAAAAGTCTGCTGGATACTATGGACCAGTAGGCTAAAGATGGATGCACTAACATTAAAGAAAAACTTTGGGTGACTGTCCAGGAAGTGAGATGTCTCTGTCAATTCTAGAGTTTTGGAAGTTGCTTACAATGCTTTCCTTTTTACTTTGGTAATATTATGTCCTTACAAAGTCTTTTGTGGAGTTGAAAATAGATAGTTATAGTTTTCCTTAGTTATGATAAAAAGATAATTAGATATCACAAAGAAATATTGTTATTGTAATTCTTGCCTGATACCTGTTTTGTTATATGTAATTTTACTATGTTAAAGTTAAAACCTTCCTTTTTTATTTAGACAGAAAAAGGGAAATAATGGGGGATTTCCTTCCACATATTGTGAATATGTTTTATTACCATTGGTTAATAAAGAAGCTTCCTTGGCCTAATGCAGGGCAGAACAAAGGAAGGCAGGAAAACTAAACTGAATGCAGGGAGAAAGATGGTAGAGTCAGAGAGACTACCAAAGGAGAAGGATGCCAGGACCTTACTGGTAAGTCATAACCTTGTGGTGATACACAGACTAACAGAAATAGGTTAGTTTAAGATGTAAGATCTAGCTAGAAATATTCCTGAGTCATTGGCCAGGCAGTTTTGTAATTAATAGTTTCTGTGTGATTGTTTGGGTATGAGCAGCAGGGACTGTATTTATTTATTCTCTGTTGTGATAAAGTGCTTTGGTTAAAGAAAGTTCAGAAGGATTTATGTTGGCTCACAATCCCAGGATACAGGCCAATTATATTTGTAATGCTTACAACTTTTAGATATTTCAATTATTCTGCATTCTATATTGTCTTGTTTCATGCTTCCCAGAGTTTTAGAAAACCTGGCTTTATGACTTGTAAGGATAGGCAGGAAGAAGGCATCAAAGGCAGGGGATTGAATATCACAAAACTGTCTGGTGAACGGAGGGAAAGCAAAGGGGTGAGAGGTATAATCTAGTGTGATCACGCGTTTAGTGGCAAGAACTTGAAAACAGGAAGTGTCTCAAAACCTTACAGACCTTATATAATGGCACACAAGTTCGTCCTACTGAGAACATGTGACATTGTATATCTAACAGAACAATAGAGTTGGGAAGAACAATGAACTCAACTTACTGAATATTTTTCAAAAATTTTTATGAAAATTCTGGTTTGGTTTCAAATATAAACCATGGAGATGGCATTATAATTTAAACATTAATCATTTAATATAAATTGGGGGATAGAGGTGCAGTTCAGTGGGAGAGTGAATCCTTAGAGAGTTGCTAAATTGATCATAACTTTGTGTTTAATCCTTACTACAATCATATAAATGCAGATGTTGCCCTTAGTTTACAAATAGGAACAGAGATCAGACAGGGCATGTAACTAGTTGAGGAGGTTCACCCAGCCAGCAGAACACCCAGATGGTTTTTCCAATCCCAACTCAAAGATATGTCCCCAGTAATAGATACCCAATATCCTTCAATAGCCTCTGTGTGTCATTCTATCCTCTCTGCCTCTGAGAATCTATGATACTCCTGCTTGAATTAAATTTTGAAGGGTAAGTATCAGAAGCATGTTAAATGCTAAACACCAATGGCCACATTAGATTAACAAGTATAAAGACGCTCTGCCCATTGTGTTTAAATTTAGAAAACATCATCATTTGTGCATATGTTATTAGATTGTGCTAATGCATCCTAAACAGAGATCATTAGTGTCATATTTAAATTAATGGGTGTATAATAGCCTAATGTCTATAATTTTATAAAAAGTTTACTTTTAAGTCTATAAAACCATTTTGTTCTTCTAAGCTTTTCACTAAAGTTATCTTCACCTTGTCTGACAAATAAATTTATTGCTTACACTCAGTTGTGATTCTGCCTGCCAAGTCCCTTGTAAATGAGAATTCATACTGAGGTTTACAAAGTGTATTTTTCTTAATAATACGCACTAGTCATATAAGTGACACATGTTTTAAGGGCAGAATCCAGCATGGACACACTACCCTTTGCTGTGACTTATGTTTCTGGTGCAGAACTGCCATCTTCATGGAGGACAAAGGGTAGCAGCACTCAACCGCCCTTTCGTTGAGTAGATGTCAGGAGCTAGATAATTGCAAAGGTCATCATTATATGAAACAGTACAGTGTAGAATGACCACTGCTCTTTTCTTCCAGATCTCTGTCATTAGCAGACACCCCAGCCCTCTGCCTCAGTCATCAGTGCGTTGGGTGCTGCAGCTGTTTCAGACATGAGCACTGTTTTACTAACAAGCAAGAACAAATCAAATTAGATAACCACATCGCATTTGTTTCACAAATTGCAGAAGAATTGAGAACAATTCTGTTTTCTTTTCTCTTTCTGGCCAAGGACTTATTTTTCTCCATGACTGTGGGCGTTCCAAACCCCACACGCCTGTGCTGAAAATTTGCTGTTATGGTGCAATTCACTTATAAAGGAGAAGAAACAGAAAATTAGTTGCGTTACAGAAAGGAAAGAAATTGGGAAGACCTAATTACACAGTCAGTTTGCCAATTGCTTCAGACCCTCCTTCAGAAGAAGAATTAACAGTTTTACCCACACATATAATGAGGGAGAGGTTTTGGCAAATGCTGTCTGCTAAGTTCAAGTTTTCAGAACTACATGGCATTTCCTGGCTCTTTGTTAAGCGGCGAGCGAGGTGCCAATTGTTATGCCTATGACATACCCCAGGCAAGGCCTCTTACCTAGGGTTCATAATCAGTAGATGCACCATATTAAAAAAAAAAAACAACTTGAGCACCATCCAGGAATTAGTAGGCCTACCACCTCTGAGGGTGCACTTCCGCTTTCCATTTATATCCAAATACCCCTCCAAGATATAAAAAGGGATATCCTCTTATCAACCTTGTTGTTTGATTATTTCATGCTGAGTTCTCATACAGGGAATGTACATCAACATTTATTGAGCCAATGAACATGTTAGGGAACACGCGTGCAATGTTAAGTTCTTTCCTGATCTTCTGGGACCTTCTACACAACAGAACCTGTAATTCTTAGCAAGAAATCATGTTAGGGTGGTACTTTTAAAAGTAGCCTGAAGGACACAGGGGCAGTTGGAAGGAGGAAGAGAATAATAATGATGAGGGTGCATAGTTTGACCTACATAGTTTATACATGACGTATGTTAGGGTCTTATAAGGAGGGATTAAGGGAAGTACATGCGTATTGCCTTTGAGGATAGATAAATGAGTTGTTCTTCAGTGAAACTACTTAAATCATGCACATATCCTGAATCTATATTGAAAACACACATCCTCAGGCCTCTTCTCACCAGGCAATGCCACTTGAAACTTTTGATATATATCCCCCAAACCAAACACATTGTCTTCCTCCCCTTGGGAAAACACATTCCATGCTTGAAACTACCGAATCATTACAAAGTAATTGGAAAACTTTTTTCCCTTGTAATTGGAACTTGATACATATGTAACTTTCAAAAGGAAAAGATCTGTGTGCAAATATTTACTTTTTAAAGCTAACAATATCGACATCGTCTATAAAACAATTATTCCATCAATTTTTTTTAGGTATTGCTTTGTCCCGAAGGATGGTGCTGAGTTCTCACTGTTCTGAGTGCTATTTTATGTTCTGGGAAATACAAAGGATACAATAAAGACAGAGAAATAAATCAAATATTTTATAGCAATAAAATAGATGCCAAGTAACAACTAATCCATACAAAATGATTTGGTAACTGTGGGGAGGGGGATTGTCATTTTTTCCAGGACATGGGGTTCAGGAGAGCGACCATAGGCACTGTCGGGAGAGACCATACAAAGAAGTCATTTTTAAGCTGGCACTTGCAGCATGGATATCCCATAAAGACAAAAAAGAAGATGGAAATAAATAACAGAGTTTCACCAAACATTAAATGAAGTAGGGAGACACTAGGGTACAAGGCCAGGAAGGCATTAGAGTAGATAGAATCATGGCTAGGATTTAACTGATCACAGAACTCTCTTCCAAGGCTCTTTCTGAGCTAATTTACTCAGGAAAGCCTTTCTGAGCTCAAGGTATTGCAGATTCTTTGGGTATTCTTTACAGGCTCTGAGCTCCATTTCCTCATGTCATTGGTCTCTAATTATGAATAAAGACTGGCATAAACTGAATATCAATTCATTCTCCCAAATACTGAGAAGAATAAATCTGTGTGAGCTTGCTCTCTCTTCTAACCCGAGTACCTAGCTATTAAGATCTGACCTATAAGTAAGCATTCAAAAATAAATAAATACAAATCTTATAAGTAAATATTGAAGCTCATCAATATATGATATCAGTATATTGGAACCAGATTGTTGAGCCATTAGTGAATATTGTTCTATGGACAGCTGGGAATACCTAACTATATTGAATTTTAGCAGGGGAACATGATTTGCCACAGAGTGGAGAATTCATAGGAGAGCCTGTTGCCACAAAACCAGATAAATCATCATTTTGGTATTATGAAGAGATAATGAAATCCCAAGCTAGATCACCGTGGGACATAGACAGAGAATTAGGTACCTGGACATGGTGGTGCACAACTATAATCCTAGCTGTCAGTAAGCTGAGGCAGAAGTTTCTCGAGTCCATACTGAGACTCTGTCTCACAGAACAGCTGTACTGCTGCTGATAACGTATGGTAACTAAAACAGGAGGACAACAATATTATCATAAATAATATGTATTGAAATCCTCAGAATTTGGTAGCTTAGAAGGAAGTAGCAATGGGCAGAGTCAGTGATTATTATACCTGGTGATTCCGATCTCCTGAATGAATACAAAACTGCTGGACATTTCAAGTGGGAAAACTGATTCTATTCAAGGGTAAAATGATGATATATATATATGCAAAGCTGATGATCAAATGTGTTTTCAAGGGTATAATCTAATTAAATATATATATATATATTCAGATTCAAACACAGCTTAAATAACCTAATGGAAACCATCAGTAACTCAAACTATTCAAAGCCCATTCCAAAATGAACTAGTTTTTGTCTTTATAATGATTCTTTATTAGTAGCTTCTATATCCAATGCATTAAGGGGGTTCACACTTTTAATACATGTGTAATAGACAACACATAAACAATTCAATATCACAATTATTAAATCTACTAATCTTAATACATAAAACCAATTTCTAACTTCCATTTGACTTATCAATTATCTATAAAACACTTACTAACCTTAATACAACTTATCAATTAACAATTCCTAATCTTATCGATTATCCATAAAATATCTCTTAACATTTCACACATTAATGCACGCATAAAATTTCACAAACCAAACATACATATTAACGCATCTATGCTCTTCTCTTAATATTTCACACACGCATTAACTAGCATCATACAACCTGATATTCTTTAACCATATAAAGGACTTTTGGATTTCTTCAGGCTGGATGCCTGACAACACTGGGTGCTTGACTGCAAAGCCCAAACTCTTGACCACATAGTCTGTGTGGTCTGGTGATGGTCTGCTCTTCCAAGAGCAAAATGAACTATTAAGCACTGAGAGGGAGTAAATATTTTTTGGGGGGGAAGCTGATATTTTACTAGCTTTCAAATGGCAATGCAAAGTTATACCCAATAAGAAAATAAATACCAGCATGAAGCGTGCACAGCACAACATCTCTGGAGTGATCTTTGTCTCTGTGATCTAAAGGGTTAAGAAGAAGGGAAAGGGGGAACTGTTGCCCCAGAATGGCACTCACTCTTTGGTTAACCTATATCCCTCAGGACAAAACTAACCACTAATCCCTACACATGCTTTTCTCCTGTGCTCCAGGCTCTTCGAGATGTCTCTCATAAGCGTTGGCCAACCAGAAGTCTTAGAAGGCAGAAGTGCCCCGCTGATGCTGCCCCGGTACCACAGGGCATCAGTGAGGAGTAGGTAAAAGGTGGAAAATAACCAGCACATTAGCTGTACTTGATTTCTGCTTCACAGTTCTATCTGTGCTACTATTCTCTGCTTTGATTCATTGGGACAGAAACTTTCAGCCTTGCCAAGAAGAGATTACAGTCCCTGTGGAAAAAAAAAAAAAAACAGCATCTGATATTTCAGTGAATTTTTCCTAAAATTTAGTCTCATACAAAAGAATTTTGTAGATGGAACATAATAAGAAAAAATATACTTTGCCATATTTAATTAGTCTCAGAGGTAATCATCTCAGGGCTGTGACTCATTAGCTGGGAGAAAACTCAGTGATAATATGTTTGGTGCACAGAGCAGTTTTAATTAATAAGCTGGACATATTTATTCAGAAATTACAATAAGATATCATTATTCTAAGAACATGAACTTTGGTAATAGGTGTTGGTATCCTGCTGAGTTACAGAGAATGAACCTTTGGATAGTGAACAAGATTGCATCGAGGCCACCAATTTGTCAGCCTTGCGTATCAGCAGTTATCAATTCTGACAATTGTTTATGCCTACAAATCACCGGCGCCTGATGTGATAGTCCGAGTAGCTCAGGAAGGTATTATGAGCAACATCAGGAGTGGGTGGTGGAAAAGTCTTTCCAGTAATAAAAAGGAATATGAGGAGCTGATTCAATGCAGAGACGTTACTAATAGAACAAGTAGGAATCTCAGAAGTTCCGTTTTTAAGGATGGTGCTGTGGCGGGGGAAATGAGGGTAGAGATGTTACTGCATCTTGAGTCATCCACCTTTCCTGTATTTAATACACACCGTAGGTGTTAAGATGAAGTCTAATCGCATGCTTTCCAAACCGAAGCACATGACACTCTGATACTGAGGAGAGAGACAGATACAAAAGTAACCTGACTTGAGATACCCGCTTCTGTGGGCACTTTAAAGAGAAGGGTGAGGAGTGTGGATCCTGTGTACATTCCCATAAACACTGACACTCAGTTATTAGAGAAAGCCTAAAACAAATATATGATAGATGCTAACTTTTAGACCATCACAGACTTTTTACAAAGTTAAATGTGTCAGAATAGACTGCCTAACTTGGCTTTTAAAATGTGTGTGAATAATAGATAAGATTATTTAATTATCAGATAAAAACATTTTCTAAGCCACCCAAAAGTTGTAGTAGACTCGAAACTCACACTAATCCCCACCCCACCCTATCCCCATCTCTCTCTCTCTCTCTCTCTCTCTCTCTCT
>LOEQ01003710.1:189487-212435 GCA_001685075.1 Bramus lutescens | reverse complement strand
CTCTCTCTCTCTCTCTCTCTCTCTCTCTCTCTCTCTCTTTCTCATACACACACACATACATATATTTATATGGTGCTACTATGTAGACACACACACACACAGTATTACCATGTTGTTTAGGCTGATCTGGAGCTAGCTATATAGACCAAGCTGGATGTTGACTCTTAGATATCTTCTTGCCTCTGCCTCTCAAGCGCTGAGATTAAAGGTTTGCACCATCACTCTGACTGATTATTTTATCTTATTTAGCCATGGATCCATATAAATCATGAGCAAAACAAAAGAACAAAATAAAAGCAAACTAGAAGAGTAAAACAATCTAATCCTAAATTTCAACTGGGGGGAGGGCAAAAAGGAAGCAAAAATTCCTGACGCAACTATCCATATTTAACTTCCAAAATGTTTTGTGGATTAAGTTTAGGATTTAAAACAGCTATAGGTCATTTCAAAGAGAGGGGAGAAAAAAAGTGAAGGTGTTCACTTCTGTGCACTGTATGACTTGAGAGGCAACACCCCTTTGCAGTGCCTCCTGTTCTCTGACACAGACGTGTGTGCAAATATCTATCCTACAAACACAGTATGTTTGAGGCTAACCTGCCATCTGCTGATCCATTGCCTGGAGTCTGAATTGTACAGTTTCTCAGGTGTTTCTTTTAAGGACAAATGGAAGGCAAAGGGTTCTGAAGACAAACACCTGAGCAGATTAACACCATATTCTAAGGTGGTGTAACAAGGTTAGTGTATCTGGGGCCAATGACTTGTCTTTTATGTGGTATCAAAGAGAGAGAGAAGGGGGGAAAGAGAGGGTGCTGCTTTCTGTGGCTCAGATGAAATATACACCTCATTGTTCAAAATAGGATGCATTTTTCTCAAAATCTGGATAAAACACTGATACTCTAAGTGACTATTTTTCAGTGTTTAGCCTAGCTTTGTAGATCTCCGAAAATGCAATCACAGTAAAAACAATTTCTAATGATGTGCAATATCTTCAAATAGCCAAATATCAAAAAGCACAATTCCAACATCATGTAAATGGTGTGACTGAATACTAGGGATGCTCACGGCCCATAAATTCAGGTAAAGCATCTGTCTCCTACCATTAATGAGAAAAGAGACAACATTTTGTGTTTAAAATTAATAGCTGGGGCACTCTGGGATTATAGGGAAAATACAAAGTGCTTTAATGCAAATCATTTCACAAAATCTTGCAGGAATTCAACAAATCATTACATAAAGAAAACACATGTGAGAATTTTTTCTTCATGTCTTAGCTACTGAACTGTCTATTCATTTTACCTGCCCAGAATCTGCTATGTTCAGCAAGATGGATATTAACAGGTGTAGAAATGTCCTTTCCATTTCAATGCTCCCTAGTCTCACTTGTCAAAAAGGTTGTCTATTGAAGATTTTGGACTATTACTTATTTATAATAGTTAGCTATTAATTATATTCTCCATTGCTGAGACCAGTGTTTTAAGTTAATATATTATTCATGTGTGTGTGTGTGTGTGTGTGTGTGTGTTGTGTTATATATGTGAGTGTGGGCATTCATGGTTATGCCATAGAATTCAAAAGGAAGTCAGAGAATAGCTTTTGAGAACTGGTTCTCTTCACTATGGCTTCTGGGAATCATACACATGTTGTCAGGTTTGCACAGCAAGTGTTCAGACCCATGGCACCATCTCTGAGGCCCCCACACCAGTACTAAGCATGGGAAATACCATTACTTTCTAAATGTGCACACAGTCTTCAGAATGTCAGTGCACACTGGGCTATCATTTGTAGTATCTTTAGAGTATAACATCATCCTTTTGCAAACTGGAATAATGATTCATCTTCACTGATAAATAATAAAATATATTTAATATATTTAATATGCCCCTAAAACAGAATAGATTCCTCAAAGGCTATGATATTTGCAGAGCCAATAGAGAGCTGACCACAAATAAAACCAATACTCATTCATTTGTTTAAATTCTCTCTGTTGTTCCTCTACCTCTGAAGGTGACTTAACATAGAAATGTCTTTTTGCCAGGTGATGATCCACAGAGAGGAAGCACGGAAGGAAGAAAGGTAAGCAAACCGATGACTGAGAATCACTAATTAAGAGGAAAACAATGGAGGGTGAAGTGCAACTTGGTTGCTAGATGACTCGTCTATGATGCCCAAGCCTTGGGTTGGAACCCCAACAATCCATAAACGGGCACAGTTGCTCACACCTTTACGGTAGACAGATAGAAGCAAGGGAATCAGAAGTTTTTTGTTTACTGTTAATTTTGACTTTTGCTTGTTAGAATAGTTAAGGTTCTATCCTGCTGTGTTTTCCATACGTGGTCCCCTGACTCAAAATAATAGTTATTTATTGCAGCTCTTTCATTTTCTGTAGTTTGAATCCATTGTAGACATAGACTGTGCTTTTGTATCCCTGCTACCCAGACCCAAATAATCATACAGAAACTATATTAATTACAACACTGTTAGGTCAATGGCTCAGGTATATTCCTAGCTAGCTCTCACATCTTAAATTAATCCATTTCTATTCATCTATGTATTGCCACAAGGTTGTGGCCTACCAGTAATGCTCTGGCATCTTTCTCCTTTGGCATCTATATGACGTCTCCTTGAGTCTGTCTACTCGTTCTATATATGTCTGTTTGGATTGCCCTCCTGGCTTTATGCTGCTAAGCCATTGGCTGAAACAGCTTTATTCATCAGCCAATAAATGCAACGCATATAGAGAAAGACATCCTACATCAATCTGTGGCCCCTGCTTTTTCTGATATATTATGTTCTTTGATTCTCATTGTGGAATATATAAGGTAGGAGAAAAACAAGTGATCTTATTAGCATGCCATTGCTGATCATTCATCAGCCTTGGCTGATCTAGAAGCTTCTCTCCGTCTCCTGAACCTTCCTAGTCTTACTTATAAAGTATTTAGTATGCTTAGAAATCAAGAGGAATAACAGAAGAAATTCTACCCATTCTGTCTTCCTGGCAGTCTGATTGTTCTAGCTACGGGATATCATAGATCATTCTCATTTTTATGCTGCAATCCCTTGATCATCAATAAGGCTGTATGATATGCTATGACAGTTCTAATTTAGTAACTATTAATGAGCTTTAAACTCTATTCAGATTCAGCATTAGTGAAAATTAAAATAAAGAATGAATATTCCAAGCATGACTGCTTTTTATTAATTTCTTTGCATATGAAAATAAGAAATTGTCCCCTTTAGGTAAATTTACTTTTTCTGTTAAGTTTCATCTTTTTTTTCATTGAATGTACATATGTTGACAGCAATGTAAAGAGTCCTAACTAAATTAATAAAAATTGAATAATATGTATTCTTTTTAACTACAAAGTCGATAATCAACGTTAATGCCAATATGTCTATTCAAGTCCTTGTCTAGACTAGTCTTTCTTGCTGTTCTGTCAATAACGGTTTACATACTATGCTGAAAGAAATTTATTTCAGCCTTTTCAATAAGCAATATACTTCCTGAAGGCAGAGAACTTGACTTTATGACATCATCCTCAAGCTTCATACAGAAGAAACTTTAAACAACTTGAAATAAATGAATGAATATAAAATAAAAAAAGATAGATCATTCTCTCAAACAAAATTCATGGCTTCTTCTATAATTATCACACACACACACACACACACACACACACTTATTCTATGGAGCTCATATAGTGTTCTTCTTGTGTGTGTGTGTTTATTGTTGAACATGCGGAACTATCAATTTTAACATTATTCCTTTATTAGACTTATGCAATAAAGAAATAATGTTAAAATTGATAGTTTGCTGCATTGCTGAAGGAAAAAGCTGTGTAAGTAATGAAAATCATAAAGACTATCAAATACATCTTTCGCAGAAGATGTAGTTCATCAATAAAAAAGGAAAACAGCTTATATGCATGCAGATGTAAAAGAAGTGGCATTTGAAATGTGGCTGGAGGACATAAGTTTGTACAAGCCAGAAGCACAGGCTCAGTCTCCAGGTAGAAGGTTATTTATATAAATAACTGAATAAGAGTGGTTTCAAATGAGAATTATTTTCCTGTCTTCTCTGATTAGAGCAAACAGAGCAATTCTCTTGTCCTGTTTTGCTGATAGTACTTTCTGCAGTATGGTGGGTACTGAAGCAGGGAAGAACACAACACCATCTGTATAATTTTAAGAACTTGAATTGGCTCCTAGAAATGGTACTCTTGCCCTTGAGAAAAAGAGCACCTTCAGCAGGTTGGAAAACTACTGGTCAATCAACAAGTGTTTATTGAACACTTCAGTTCTGTGTTCAGAACACAATGGTCCTGGGTATGAAATATGTTCGCCTTTGAGGATTTCAGTGGGAGAAGTGCTATTGGCATACACTACTATGCACATGAAATGAAGGGCAGCATGAACTTTCATTATTGAATATATTCTATTTGCACAATTACATCTCAGAAAGGAGAGAGCCATTTTGAAATAGAGGAGCCGGAAGGCAAATTGAAAGCAATAGCATCCCAGAATCCCTAAAGAAGGAAGATGTTGTGTTATATCACATTCAAAGATGAGAATTTGTCTAATCATTTAAGCTTGGGCAAAGTTCTCTCAGTACCACAGTCTGGCCTGCAACTTACTCTGCAGACAAGGCTAGATTCAAACGTGTTGATCCTTAGAGCTATCTATGCTCTGAGTGTCAGGACTACAGGCATGGTATATCACTGTCATTCTTAAAACAGTTTATTCCACAATTAGGGTACTCTGATTCCAAGAAAATCTCTGTTGCTCTGTATCCCTTTCTTCTAATTATTTCTTCCTCTTGAGATCTCAATTCCTCTAGCTCTTCCTGTGGAAGAATTTCAACAGAGCTATGACATTCTTTCATAATATTATCCCTTCAGTCTGTCAGC
Organism: Bramus lutescens; assembly: GCA_001685075.1. Taxonomy (NCBI): domain Eukaryota; kingdom Metazoa; phylum Chordata; class Mammalia; order Rodentia; family Cricetidae; genus Bramus; species Bramus lutescens. Next base: position 207,531 of record LOEQ01003710.1, on the reverse strand, counting down.
TATGCTAGACACCATCTTGATTTTCAAAATTCACATCAATGTGACAACTAGACATAGCAAAATATTTAAGATAAGCATGACTAATGGGAATGCACAGGGAAATTATTTCCCTTGATCTGGTACTTCTGGAAGAGTCTATAGTTTTGCTGTCACCTCTCAAGCTCAGATTGACTTTAGGGAATGTTAGGTGACTTTTCCCAGCAAGAAAGGCAATTAAGACAATCTAAGGAAGTCATAGATATTATGGATTCATTTAATTTGAACATAAACTTTATAGTTATTGCTGTTAAATGTTCCTTGTTTTCTGAGTCATTCATCTACCTTGGCAGGATATGATGAGTCATGGCTCCCCATATGCATTTGATTTTCCTCTTAGATTTAAGCTGACTATAAATATAATTACATTACAAGGTTTCCAAATGAAGATCATAAAGAACATTTTCAAGTGGTATGAAACTTCAAGAGAGGCAATATAAGGAAAATGTTAGTCAGAATGTTCAGGACATAGCAGATGGTCAATAAATGATAGACTCTTTCTTACAAATATTAAAAAACATGAAAAAGTAGGGCATATCCTTCAGAGTAATATTTTTATTTATGCCAAAATGATGTATGTCAACTTTCTGGAATTTTCTCATTATATTAACATTCAACTTCATTTTTCCCATCTTTGCCACAAATATTTGGCAAGATCTCTATTTATATTTCTTATATAATATTTATAAATATAATTCATAATATACTTATTATATAGACACATGCAAAAATTTATATAGAAACAAAGAAGGTCCATAAACAATAAAAGTTCCTGGTTTTAATAAATACACCATCTTTAAATATACATGATTATTTAATGCTAAACTCATTGATTGGAAATGTGTTGGATAGATAGCATATTTATGGAGTTTCAAAAAGGATGGAATTCAATAAATGTGGGAATGGTTTAGAAAGGATTATGAGTAAAAGCCTGAATGGGGAAAGAGAGTTAATAATTCAAGATATGAAAGTCTAGATTTGTGTTATTTGGGGTATAGAATTCTTGGTAATTGATGATGGGTTTCAACATATCAGAGGAGGGCTGGAATTGGTATTGGAAGCAGTAGTAACCATTGCATGATACTACATTAATGAAGAGAAAAAAGAGCGAAGCACAAATTTTCTATATGTGGCACATGAGGTAGGGGAGGTAGTTATAAAAGACTGTTATAAAGATGAAGTGTGGTAACCAGGAAGTCGGGACTAACAAATATCTAGGTTAGAGATGAAGATAGAGAGAAAGATGGGGTTTTTAGATTCACTATCCACAGATGATGAAGAAGAAAACTCAAAGAGAATTTTCATGATCTTGCAACTAATAAGGAGGAAAGGAAAAGCACTAGACAACAAGAGAGAAGAAAACAAATTCTTGGTGTGTGGGACTTGAGGCGGTATCATTCATATCACCCAGGCCTCAATGGAAAAAAGAACCCGAGTATTCACCCTCTGTTATGTTGACTTCCAACTCTGGTGTGTTGGAAAACGGCTAATAGAACGCTTGTTTGCCGGTGGACTTTTCTCATAACGTGGCATGCAATGTGATGGATCACAATGGCTTCAAAAGCTATGTCTCCCAGGTATGATTGCTATGTCCTTAGATTCTTTTTCTCCTCAACATAGGCAAATTATGATATTTTAGGACAATCATGTTGCAGTTCTCAAAATGTATAAAAACTATGAGACCAAATATTTATTAATGGATCCAAAGTGCAGAGAATATAGAGATGAAAGAAGGTGTTGATTCAAAATCATGCATGAGGGATAAATGTAAGGGGTAACTGTCACATAAAATAGCCAGTAAGACAAAGATATTTACAAGATATGAAGAGGTCCATAAATAACAGGATTTCAGATTTTAATACATTGTTTATGCTTTAAATATTCTATGCCCAAGAGTAGGACACATAAACACAAAATGAAAACAAATAAAATAGCAATACATGGATAGTAAGGAAAATAAAAGTCTCATTTTCAATGGAGAATATAGATCAACATATAGAACTATCAAAGCAGAATCAGGCAGCACCATAGAAGAAAAAAAAACTTAATAAATCTAGTTCATTCCATCTAACAGCAAAAAAATACACTTTATCCCTAAAATGATTGGGTCACCCCATGATATAGGTCCTATGATAAGTTGTAAACTGTACAACAATAATGATTATGAATGAAGGTGGCTTCAAAAGTTAAAAATAGAGCTAGCATATGACCAAGAAATGATACTTTTGGAAGATTATCAAAAGGAAATCAGAATCTCTAAATGGTATCATGTCATCATAGAATTGTTTGTAATAGCTACAACATGGAAACAACCTAATGTCTGTCAAAAGATAAACTGATACAGAAAATGTATGTTCATGCATTCAAATATTCAGCCTTGTGAAGATAAATGAATCCTGCCATTGCAGCAGCATGGATGAACCTGACAGGCATCCTAAGTGAAATGAACCAAACACAATGTAACAAATTATGTATGATACCTCTCCTATGGGAAATCTGAATTCCTTAAACTCAAAGCATAGGAAAGAACAGCTATTGCCAGGCACTTTCTAGTAGAAAATGATAACCATAGTGTACATGTTAAAATTACACAATCCTCAAAAATGTAGAACAATAGCAAAAGCAATAGAATATTGTAAACTTAATAAGAGGTTAATTTTTATTGTTTTTATGGAGCTATATATTTTCTCTGCTCATGTTCCTTTCTCTCCCTCCCCTTCAACCCTCTCCCATGATCCCCATGCTCCCAATTTACTCAGGAGATCATGCCTTTTTCTACTTCCCATGTAGATTAGATCCATGTATGTCTCTCTTAGGGTCCTCACTGTTCTCTAGGTTCTCTGGTGTTGTGAATTACAGGCTCATTTCTCTTTGCTATATGTCTAAAATCCACTTATGAGTAAGAACATATTATATTTGTCTTTCTGGGTTACCTCACTAGATATGAGGTTTTCTATCTATTCATTTGCATGCACATTTTAAGATGTGATTAATTATTCCACTGTATAGTACTCCTTTGTGCAAATGTACCACATTTTCTTTAACCATTCTTTGGTCGAGGGGCATAAGCAGAAGTCCAGCTCAAGAAGAGGTTAATTCCCATGTTACATGTTTTTATCAAATTATAATAAAGATAGTAAAAATAAAACAGATTTAAGAGAAAATTTGGCAAGAAGGTGAGATTAGTTTCAAGACTATGTACTTATCTACAAATGTATCAAGCTGCATACATCAATTATTTACAGCTTTTTGCATATAAATAATACATTAAGAGAGCACCTTACAAATTATCTTGTCTGGAGCCTGGAAAGATGGTTAAGTGATTAAGAGAAAGCAATATTCATAGTACTTCGAGAGGACCTAACATTAGTTCTGAGCACCCATATTGTAACTCAGGCTCCAGGAAATTTGATGCCCTCAACAGGTGCCTGCATTCTCATGCATGTGTGTGTGTGTGTGTGTGCGCACATGCACACATACACACAATATTCTGAACATTATTTTGTTTCCATGTTTTTCTTTAGCATGCTCACACAGAAGGCAAAAATCATAGCTACAAGCATGTTTAGTGCAATATGTGCAATGTCTAGGAAAGGGTCTTCTATGTGAATACTCAGTAAGGATTTATGGAATGGTTGATGAATAAAATGTTTCAAGTAATTATTTGCTTTGAAATCTCTGTTTAAAGATTGGGAACAAATACCTGCAATGAGTGACCTCATTGTATTTTTGTTCAGAATGGCTTTCATTTATTTGTCTTAGAATTTCATGATTTATAGGAAATTTTTGACAGAAGCTCAAGTCAGACCATTATTCATTGGCAGCCAATAGTGTATTCTGCACAGAGAAGTAAAGACTTCCACAGGAAGGTGGCTGTCATGTCCTTATTAACTTACCAATGAAGCTTCATTAACAGGGACTTTCCTCCCTGGCCAAGGCAGACATATGATTTTACTTAAGAATGCAATAAAACATTCTTTCTTTTAATAGGAAGTTGTGTTGTCATGAACTGTGATATTGTTGGATTTCTAACCCTTTTCTCTTAGTATCCCTTCAAATTATAGTAAGATTTCCTATCCAAAGCCCTTCTTGTAGATTGATGTTTGAAAGCCAAAGACTCTTTTCTGAATATAGCTGACCTGTTATTTGATTACCTACTGAATGTCTCTTTCAACAAACAACTCTGCCTGGAAAGTGCCAGTGGACTCTTGACTGGCTGAACAGGTAGCAAAGGGAAATGCAATGGCAAACAAGTCCTTCTCTTGTACAGAACTCTAGAAACTAGACATGTGATTTTCCCCTCCCTTTCCTTCATTCCTTCCTTCGTGTTTCCTTTCTTTCATTATAGAAAATGATTTAGAAAATAAATTTGAGGGTTGTAAAAGTAATGATTTTTCAATATTCTTATTTATTCCATATGAACGCTCAGTTCAAATAAATTTTTCCAGCCTGAGGCCTTTGCGAAACATCATGTGATCTCTGTAGACACTTCTCCATAAGGGAGAGTAAGCATACATTCCTTTGGGTCCCTAGGCTACTTGTAAAACAAAGATAAAATCTTGAAAGATTTATTTTACTTCCAATCATTCACTTGTGTTTAATGACAACATTTTAGGGGAAAGAACTCTTTGAAATTTTATAAAGTCATTGGAGATGAAGAAATTACTAATAAAATTAGAAAGAAGATTAAATTTTTTTACAAGCTCCAGATTGATAGTTACTAAGATAGAAACTAGTTTTCTTATATAATAAGGTATATGTATTAATTCAAATCATTCAACTGATAAGAGATCCAATGTTCAGAAGTAAGTTTTATTTCAAGATAGTAGTTTTGAAAATTGAATGTGACGATGCATGCCTAAAATCCCAACATATGGGAGGCACCGAAGGGAAAACTGACAGTTTGAAGCTATCCTGAACTATAAACTGAGACTCTGTGTGGAAACAAAATAAAGCTGAAGTCTATTTCTGTGGATCCAATGTGAGGGATTTTATATGAAGGGCATTTTTAAGCAAAATAAACCAAATAGTTTGTAATAATCCAATCTTTTAACTCAATCAAATTGTTCTTTCTAATACCATCCATTAATTGTGTTAAAAGGGAGCCAAATGCTGCTTGAAATGTGAACCTTTACAGCCAGCTACAGAAAATGCTCTAAATTTGAAATCAGAACTTGTAGGGTTATTAAGACTTTGAAAATATTGTCTTCTGTCAGTGCTTCCCCTGCCTGACGCTGCCCCTGCTCCTGTCACACACTCCCGGAGGATGCGAAATCATTCAGAATTTTACTTTACTAAATATCATCTACAACAATAACCTTGAATCATAAACAAAAATAGCCAGATGAAAAATGATATTTGATTTATATGAACAGTGTTTGCACATTTGTTCTTTTTGTTATTGATAATGACGTTGATAAGGCAGTGTCTTCCCATGTAGCTGAGGGAAGACTGACGTTGTGACCTTCTACCCCACCTCCTGTGCATTTAGATGACTGACATGTGTCATTACATCCAGCATATGCGTTTTTAGATCTGTGTCATTATCCATGCAGCACTGAATTTCCTGAGATATTGTCGTAACTAAATCATACTTCAAGAGGTTAGAGGTCAGAAGCCAGTCCTGACCTTTTGATTCAGTGTGATATGGAGTCAACATTCTCTCTTCCTAATGAGAATGCAGGCAACACTCTGCATCTCTATGGGGGCTCCGAGGTCACTGGCACTGTCAGTCACAACACATGGAATGAGAACCCAGTGCCTTCAAGCTACAGGCTATAATTTTCTCTGGTTGTCACAGCACAAGGAAGGGATAAATGATTGTTTGGATTTGTACAAGGTCCTCAGGTCAACAAAGTTGTCAAAACAGGGTGTAGAAGTTTTCAGGATGCTGGATCACTAATTATGTTCATATTCATCCCCAAGACAGAGTTCCTAGGAGAAACAGCCATAGGCATTCTCTATCTGGTAAAATATAATGATTCAAGCATATTTTCCTTTCAGTTTTGTACTTAAAAATAGTGTTATTAAGAAACATTTTGGGCACTAAAATTACTTCCTAACTACATAGAAAAATCTCAAATTTTAAAACTATATTTAAAATATTGTCTTGTGTAGTTAACCTCTTTATGTTAGAGCTGACCTTCTAAGACCTTACGGAATAAACAATCTCAAACCAGTAAAGACAAAAGTAGGGAAGTACACACACACACACACACACACACACACACACACACACACACACCACTACCACCACCAATACAACCACCACCAGCAGCAACAACAACAACAAAAATAACAGGAATCAACAATCACTGGTCACTGATTTCTCTTAACACCAACAATCTCAATTCTCCAATAAAAATACATAGTATTGGAAATAAAAAATATTATCCTGAGTAAAGTATCCCAGACCCAGAAAGGTAAATATGGTGTGTATTCACTTATATATGGATATCAGCTCTTAGGTCAGTGATAACCAAGCTATAATCTATAGAACCATGGAGGATAGGTATAGAGTAAGGGACTAGAGGGAACAGATAGATCTCCTTATGAAAGGGAATTAGAATTGATACTTTTGGGTGGTAGGGGGCTCTGGAATTGAAGGATCAAGTGAAGTGCGGAGAGAGGGTTGTAGGCAGAATTATGGGGAGAAGCAGTAAAATAAAGGGCTATTTTAGGGGTTGTATGGAAACCTAATGCAATGAAACTTCCAAAAATACATGCAAACACAAAGGTGATCTAAATGAAATTAACAAATAATGGGTGAGACAGAGTCCCTATTGGCCATCTTTTGTCACCAAACTAAGCTCACAGTAGCAGACTTGGGTTACAGCTTGAGTTGTTGGTCAAAGAGGCCCCGCAGGAATCCCCAAACAAGCCAGACTGCTGCCATGTCTATAGGTTGCTCTCCACAAGCTGTCAGCAGATCTCTGTTGCTGAAGATAATACCTACGCAGCACATTGAATATGGAAATGCTGAGCTGGTATCTATAGAGAGCTTTCACCTGACATTTCACATATGTAGGTATAGGGAGCACAACCTGTCCTGACTTCTAACAGGATATCTTGAGATCCTTTTTCACTGGGTGGTAGTGGCACACACCTTTAATTCTAGCACTTGGGAGGCAGAGGCAGGTGGATCTCTATGAGTTTGAGATCAGCCTGGTCTACAAAGTGTGTTCTAGGACAGCTAGATCTACACAGAGAAACTCTGTCTCAAAAATAATAATAAAAAGATAGATTCCTTTTCTCTCCTGCATGAGTTGTCTTAATCACCTTGTTCTTGTTCCTCTTAGTTTCAGATCTCTTGCAATTTTAACACACATTTATGGTTCCTACTGGCACCTCTTTTAGAGCAGTTATCAGATCTGACTGTGCCCTCTTAAGTTCTTACAGCACTGTCATATGATCAGCCTTGGAAATTCACTCTGTGTGTATGTGTGTGTGTGTGTGTGTGTGTGTAATATGTGGTGTGTGTGTAATGTGTGGTGTATGTATGGTGTGTGTATGTCTGTGTTGTGTGTGTATGTGTGTGTGTAATGTGTGGTGTGTGTGGTGTATGTATGGTGTTTGTATGTCTTTGTTGTGTGTGTATGTGTGTGTGTGTAATGTGTGGTGTGTGTGGTGTGTGTAATGTGTGAGGTGTGTGTGTAATGTGTGGTGTGTGGGTGGTGGTGTATGTATGGTGTGTGTATGTCTGTGTAGTGTGTGTATGTGTGTGCGTGTAATGTGTGATGTGTGTATGTCTGTGTCATGTATATATGTGTGTGTGTAATGTGTGGTGTGTGTCGTATATGTATGTGTACATATACAGTTTTTGTTCTGGCCTCAATGTCAGATCATAATGTATGGTGGGGTTTTTTTTGTTTTTTTTTTTTTTGAGTTATCAACAAATTTTTCCTCACTTGAGCTTTTCAGGGCACAATTTCCGTTTCCTCTCCCAGGATACACTTCCTCAGACATTAAGACTTACCCTTCAGAACTTCTCTAGTGGGTAAACCCTGAGTCCTTTCTCTCTGACCTAGCTCATTCCAATGTCATGGATGCTTCCAGAGTCTGATATGTATTTGCTGAAAGTAGTGTTTCTCAGAGCAGAGGAGAGTTCTGACTACAGTCAGGTGACGACACAGAAAGATAGCAGCATAGAGACAGACATTTATATCCAAACTCAGAGAGCCAGCATCCTCCTAACTGCAAGCTGGTACTCTTTCTCCACCCAGCCTTCATGACATCTCTGAGAAAGAGCCACGCTTTGTGTGTAATCTCAAATCATCTTAGTTAACCATTAATTATTTATTGTAATTAATTAACCATTTAATTACAAGCAACTTTAAACTTGATTCTTTCTTATCCTTCTTATAGCCTCAAGTGACTATGTCCAAAATCTCATAGCATTTTGTTCAATTTTCTGAAGAGAAAATATATTGTAAACATCCCATGAGTGCTTTCATGGATGCAACTTGGTACTATTGGAGAATGAACTTATTTCACATTGATTTTTATGAAACTGATGTTTAGGCACAAGCAAAACTTCTATCATCAGCTTTCAAAGATGAATACAAACTTATTTGCTCCCCAATGCACAAAATTTAGAAAACTAAGTGCTTATACTTCTCAGATGTCATAATGTTTGATCACAATCAAATAGAAAAAAAACAAACGAATTTTGTTTCCAGCATATTAGTCCAACGCCCTTACCAAAGCATGTGCTATATTGAACCATATATCACAACCTAATCAGCATTAGTTCCTCCTGCATTGACACTATCCTGTTCACTCAGAGGTAGATAACACCAATCACTTCCACAGCTAGCATGCCAGTGCACAATGTACCAGATTGGAACTTCTATCACTTTGATTAGAAAATGGAGTTTTTATAGACCCCAGAGAAAGAAGGGGAATGGGAAACACTGGTACATTTGAGCATTCACTTCTCAAGCCTGGTGAAGAGAACAATGATGGAAGAAGAAAATAGTGCTCTGAACCCTGGCCAGTCAGTCAATATACCCACAGTAAGCATCCACCACTTAACGCTGGCTCTTCAGGTAGAGCCTCTTGCAGCCTAATCTGTTAATTTCAGTTCAATCCCTGGAACCCACATGGTGGAAAGAGAATTGATTCCAGAAAGTTTTCCTCCCTTCTCCACACAAGAAACAAGCAAACAAATAAAATAAACGCAACATTTATTTTAGTTACCTACTATTTAACTGTCCCTAGTATCAAGACTCATCAACAAGACACAGTCCACACTCTCACAGATCTTACATTTTCAACATATCCTTCAGTTCACACCCTCTCTCAAATACACTGCTTTTTTATTCCAAGATTGTACGCAAAAATAAACAACTTTCTTCCCTAGTTAACATAACCGGAAACCTTTTGCAAAGTAGTTTTACCTTCCCCCAAAGCTACTTTGAAAACATTGCCTCTCTTAAGTCTGAGCACATCACTGGATATCTATTCGGAGCTTCCTGAAGCTCTGTAGGTATGCTGAGTCATTGGGTACAATTTCATCAGAAGGACAGATGGAGAAACAACAATGCTGTGCTAGGTGCAATTGAAATTAGACCAAGATTGGAAAACATGATTAGATTTGCAAAATTTAAGTACTTGTGAGCAGCTGCTTGATTGAGTCTATTCTCTATAAGGAAAATATCATCGTTTTTCATTTTTTTTTCTCAAATTATAGAATCTCATTCATAGAGATAACTCTTAAGATCATCAAAGTGTGAGACCTTTAGCTCCGAAAAAGGACAATTCTTTCTCAGATGTATTTGGTAAGGTACAGTGTGCTTGGCTTTTATTTAATCATGTCAGCAAGAGGCAATAGTTCACCATATCTTAAAAAATGCATTGCTTTTCTGTCTTTCTTTTAAAGTGGAAATCCAGAGTAGCAATCTAGACATGGACAACCCAGTACCTAGTATATAAAATTGATTTCATTTCACAATTTTAGCATCATAACAACTTTAAAGGGATTAAAATCGTGCAATTGTTACATTACTAACATAATATAATTGAGTCACCTAAATTGAGAGCTCACTTATATGACTTTTTAAACACAAGTAGATTTTATAAACAAAAGAGGAGAGAGGGGAGGAACTTACACTGAGGTGGAATTTTTCTTTTGCAAGCAGTGAAGTAGAAATATGAAGAATTATTGTTTATTATTTTTATTCCAAAGATAAAATGTATTTGATGAATAAGAGAAAGGTAAATAATACACAATCACAATCAAGTTGCTGAATACATTTTGCTATATCAGAAATTTTACTTACATAATTTCACTGTAGACAAGGAAAATGTTTTTACCAACTCACAATTAGAATTCAATAAACGGCATACAAAATTTCCTTTTCAATTCTGGAAGTTGCAGAGTTTTTGAGAAGCAATGTTTTTACTATCTGCTTCTACAACTGATTGTGCTTAAGACCTTGCCTTCAGTTCTGGCTTCAATTGACTCCCGATTTTAAACATTATTCCCAATTATGATATATTCTAGAATCTTGAATTCTTTCTCTTTCAGATTTGTGCTAATATGCAAATAAAGAATGTTGATATATACATTATAGTGTTCATATTCATAACAAATATATAATTATATACATATGATATATACATATATATACATACATGTATACTATCATGCATCACAACCTAACCAAAATTAGCTCCTCTTGCAATGCCGCTATCATGTCCACTCAGAGGTAGATAGCGCCAATCATTTCTCATGACTGGCATATAAACAATGTGTCATATTGGGACTTCTATCACTTTAATTAGAAAATGGAGTTTTTATAGCCCCCAGAGAATGAAGAGGAAAGGGAAACACTGGTACATTTCAGCAATATATATATTCCTCCAAGTAAGTTGTTAAAAATATTATTATTGGGGCATGAGAAAATAGCTCAGCGGTGAAAATAGTGTATAGCACTCTTCTAGACAGTCAGGTAGGTCATTATCTCGGGTATCTCCAGGAGAGTATCTAGAGATCTGACACTCTCTCCTGATCTCCTCAGGCACCACACTTAGCTGCACAACCCCTCCCCCCCACATAAACAAATAAATTTAAAAACTAATAAATAATTTTTCAAAGAGTGAAAAGTTGAAACCTAATGATAATTTACCCTTTTATGCTCAGACTAGTTCACGTATAATTGTTTCAGTATCTACAATATCTCAGTATTCTATCATCCAGATCACATTTCCTTCTTCTATATGAAAGGCTAGTCCTGAAGGGGATCTCAGAAATGGGGTATTGGGACCCTCTTTGTGCATTCTGCATGGTATATGGCTCAAGTAGCCATCTACCTTAGCCAAATGTTATGATGTCTATGACACTGAGACCCTTCGTCTTGAGTTAGACTTAAGTCAGAACAACCCTGCTACCAGCCTTGTCTCTACACTGATTTGAAACATGCCTCCTGGATTCAGCTCAGAGACTGTAGCTGTGCCCCTCAGGGGCTGTCAGAAACCGTCTTTCACTTTAGGGCCCTTTGAAGATTTGATGACAGTGAACATGTGTCTCTAATGCTTATGTTTCCTTGGCTGAATATGCTTCTGTTGCGTTCATGAGGATTACATACAACTCAATTTCAAGACATGTCACTATTTCATACTCTGTCTGTTAAATCTGCTGCAAGCGACAATCCTCCTCAAAAGCAAGCCACCTGTAACAAAACATTTTACTTCTAGCACTTTAAGCACAATGGGAAACAATGATTTAATATGTTGAGCCTAGGGTGAATTCAACAAGACTTAGCAAGAATAAAGTATCATGCTGTCAGAAATCCCCACTCACTCCAGAGTCAACTTAGAATGATTTTTTAATAGTTCTGTCTTTTGGATAAAAGACCTCCAAACAAGTGTAAAAGCAACCAACCTTCATGCAATCTGACTTACTTCTTAAATAGCTTTCAATTCGGTGATGACAGACATTTAGTTTGGGTCTAGATTTATTTATTATGGAAGCTTTTGTGTTAAAATTTTACTCATACATTTTGCAAACATATATACACATATGTGTTTTTAGAAATATCTGGGAGTTGTGTTAATGTCCAAAAGTTATATGCTTTTGTATTCTAATAGATATTGTCAAAGTGCAAAGCTATAAAACTACTACTACTACTACAACTACCAACACACACACATACACACACACACATACAAATTGGAGTACTCCAGGCATACTAATTCCAAATTCCAGGATGAGTAGTAAAAACAAATATATGCAATATATAATATCTAATTTTAAAAGTCAACTTGAGAAATTTCAGAAATGGCTCAGTAGTTGAGTGAAATTATTGCTCTTCCAGAGGACCTAGGTTCTATTCTAAGCACCATGTGGCAGCTCACAGCCATCTGTAGCTCTAGCTCCAGGGGCTCTAACACTTTCCTTTGGTCTCAAGCATGTGTGTGATGACAGATACATAAGCTGTCAAAATACAAATGTGTATAAAATGTAAAATATTCTAAAATCAATTTGAAATTCAAGGAAGCTTGGGGATCCTTTTAGAACTTATTCTTTGATTAAAGTATGTTAAACCATATTAACTTTTTAAAAAGTTCTCACAAGCTGTTGAAACTCTGGATGTAGGGGGAGGGCCTTAGACTTCTCACAGGACAGGGTTCCCTGCACTCTCTTAAGGAGGGAGGGGAAGGGAGGAGGGTGAGTGGNGGAGGAGGGGAGGAAGTGTAAATTTTTGAATGGAAAAAATTAAAAATTGAAAAACAATTTTTAAAATTGAAACTCACTTTGAAACAACTATTATCTCATATTTCTGAGAATCAGGACTTTCTTCGTGTCAGTCTGTCTATGACTCTAGTTGATGGCATAAGCCTGGGAAAATTGGACTTAACCATGAGGTGGATTAAAGTCTGATGAAATAGCCAACTTTATTCAGAGCATCAGACAATTCATACTCTGAGACTATAATCACATGAGTAAGGTGTTCAATCACAAGGAGAGGCCACATCTGGCAAAAAAAAAAGAACAGGTCTTTGCATAGAGGCATAATAATACTAGCAGTTGAAGTTAATTCACTCCTATTCCCTACACCTGGGAAGAGCATGAAAATATGTTTCAAGAACAGTTCTGTGTTTTAAAGAAACTGAGGTCACAAGATTCTGTTGTCTTGTAGTTTTCTCACAAGTGCTCAGAATTCTTGTACAACTCCCTTCCTGGAGTGTGTTCCAACATCTGTCTATTCCATTACATCCTTGTTCCACTAGCTTTGCAGTATCAGATACCTATGGTTTAATATTTAAACTTATTATAGATCTCATAATTAATTTTAATTCATATTCTAGAATATAAAGGTTATGGAAAAGACTAGTTTCAGCTAATATATATTCTTTATCCTCTTATATGTGAACTAATACAGGCTGGGCATGGTATCACATATCTGCAATGTCCATCCTTTGGGAGGCAGAAGTAGGAGGATCACTACATCTCTGGGGCCAGAATGTTTACAAAGCAAACTCAAGTCCTATCAGCCCTACATAGTATGACCCTGCCTCACAGATAATTTCAGAATTTTACTCAAATTACTAATGAATCATTGACATGGATGAGACAGTGAGTCTGTGATTGCTGTTAATTAGCCAATGTCTCAATGTTTCATTAGTAAGAAATATATCTACTCTAATCAGCATTTAATTAGTATATTTATATTAATCTGATATAACCAAAATTAATAGCATCTTTATCTTATCAACCAGTAAGATGCATACATTAAGCAAATTTTCACAACTTGTGAACAAAAGGCTTTTTAATTTAGACAAACCTGTAATGTCTTTGTCTTATGCTAGAAACCTTCTATTCCGTTATATGTTGAATAAATATTTATTGAATAACCTTAGATACTGCTTTTACGTTGAGTGTAGGGGATAAATTATGAGACTTTTTTCTCCAAATATTTGCAGGGTTTTCCACATGGTAGTTATTCAATGAATATTTGCTGAAAAAAATCCTTTCACATGTACAAAAATGTCTTACTGAAGCAAACAAGTGGCTATATCATGAACTAAACCAAGGGGAAAATGAAGAAAAAATAGTTGAAAGAAGCATAGAGGGATGTGGTACCCCTTTGGGTATCTTAAACGTTAGATACTTTCTAAGTTTCAAAGTAGAGAGACATACGGAGATTCAAATATGTAAGCTTACTGTTTAAGGAAAGGGTTGATTGGCCAAATAAATATTTGGAGGCCATGAACATGCAAAAGAATGTTTTTAAAATAATATAAATTCAAAGAATCAATAAAGGATATAAAATGTGATTAAAGGAATGTATGTATATAAACATACATATTATATATTTGTATATTACATATATAAAATATGCTGCTTGAGAGAAAGATTCGATAACATACTACAAAATAAATCTCAGGTATTATAACATTTTATTTAAAATTTATCACATGACTTTTATGACATTTGTGAGTTGTTCCTAAAAATTTTGTGAAAGGGGGAAAACAAAAACAAATATTTTATTTACATATACACACATGTATATGTAAATGTGTGTACACATATGTGTGTATACAAATATGCAATAGAATTTTACTAAGCAATAAAGAAGAAAGAAACTATATTGTTTGTATAAAATGAATGCAACTGGATAATATCACAATAAGGGATTTAAGTCAGATTCAGAAGGACAAACATGCTTTTTTTTCTTTGGGGACTATAAATTCTCTGTTGAGATATAAAATCATGTAAGCATATTATACAGGAAAGTAATGTGAAACTCTCTAGGGAAATTAAGGAGACCAATAGGACTTGGAAAGGAAATAAAGGAAAGCATAGAAAACCTTGGGGCAAAGAGGTCAAAGACCAATACACACTTCCATGAAAATCTTTCTATGAGATACAATACCATGTGCAATAGATAGACTCCAATTTAAAACATCAGCAAAGAAGTGATAGAGGATCAAAGTCAAGCCTCTAAATATATACCCTTATTACCACAAATCCTTAGACCCGTCACCTCTCACCAGGGAAGTTTCTTAAGGCAGTGGACAGTGGCTCATACAGAGACTCAGAATTTGTCAAATTGAGGAGGACAAGTGATTGTGCTTGACTCTCACTGGGTCATGCCCTCCCAGGACTCGGGAAACACTGGAGAAGAAGCAGGACAAGGACTCTAAGAGCCAGCAGCTGGAGAGGCCTTCTGGTAAGCCATGTCTTCTGGACTTTAGAGAACTAGCCTACTCACGAACTCAGTCTACCTGTGGATACCTTATAAGGCCTTCATAAGATTAAGTCAGTCCATTCCACAATATGTAAGAATAGGTTCACCAGGCCCCACTCCTAGCCAAGGAGCAATCCGCAGGTGATAGCTACTGAGAGAGGAAAATTCAGGGTTTTTTTTTTGTTTGTTTGTTTTTGTTTTTTTCTGTGATAGCCCACGGTAGGTTGCTCATGGTTCAGAGGATAAAGTTAAACCCATCCACACGTATGACACTAACAAGACTCAAGAGGACAGGAGGAGGAAGAAGAGGCAATAATAATGAATTTTGGAACTAGATATAGTAGGAGTCTAAGAAGAGTTGGAGAAGAAATTGATTAGGGTGTGATTATGATCTTAATACATAGTATTCATGTCAGAAAATACCAAGGAATATTAATTTTTAAATCTTCCCCCTTTAAAAATGAACAAAAAACAGAGGTATGCAACAAATTAGAATGTCAAATGCTCAGACTTGGTGAGGGGAAGCACACTCACCCCCCAAATCAGGAAATTGACAGCTAGAGCCACCAATAAGACACTTACCAGTCTTTACTCTGAAAAGAGACTCCATGAAGTAATAGCATCAAGTGTTGGCCACCACTTAGCCTCAAGAACCTGTAGAAGCAGCTGAAGTTTGTTCAAGGAGCTCAACCACTTTAGAGACCTTGCTGCAGTACCCTGTTCCTCACAAGCTCCCATAGAAGACTGCTTATCAGTTGGAAGATCACTGCTTCAGACCAGCTAGCCATGTCTGAATTCTAAGGAAACAGAAACCTTGGTTCTTCCCTCAGTAGCATTAGCAATGAAATTGTCAGTAAGGTCAATCAAGCATTTAACAAGTTCTCCTTACACCATTTGTAATCTTTACAGAAGTGCATATGTACACCTTTCTCTGCATTTTTAGTGTGCTTAATATTTAATATGTGCCCTAATATGTATTCTGATTCAGGACTTCAAAGAAACCATTGATCTAAAATAATTCCCTAAAATTATGCTGTTCATTGGATCTTAAGAAACTACTGAACAGTTACCAAGAAAATAGTTTTAACGAGTCATATCTTCTTTGGTTGCTTGGTTGGGTTGGTATGGATTCAACTGCATTCGGACACTGTCTTTCTCTCTTTCCCAGGCACAGTGGCCTCACACTTCTGATCCTCAGGTATGAGAGTGTTAAGATTATCCGTTAACACCATGAACTATCATCTAAAATTCCAAAACAGCAACCCTTACCAAAATAAAACATGCCGTGGTTTGTATTAGCAAAACCTTGCATAAGGGTTGTCTGTGGCTTCTGTCAAAGTTTTATCACCATCCTGTTTTTACTGACAGAAGAACTACTGATTTATAATAAACATCTCTATAAAATTTAATTTTTCTATTGACAAATTTTCTCATCTGTAAAACAGATGCCTTTCACTAAAAATATCCTTTCATCTTATAATATTTTAGGATTTATGGTACAGAGCTATTTTTTCCCCTCAGAAATCTCCAAAATGATCCTGTTTCTTAAGTAGAGGCTAAAGGGATTTAGCAGCATGAGCCAGGTCTTGAGGTTAATTACCCAGATTCAATGTGCCCATTTGCAATGGTTCTTAGCCTGCTTCAGACAGCTGGAAGATGAGTAACTCAGCAAACCTCACAGGACCATCCCAAACAGCTAGGGGAACTACTTCCTTGGTAAAGAATAGGCCTTGATCTGAGAATTCACTATGCCTTGTTTATAACAAACAACCTAACATAGCAGTTAGGTATGAAGAATCAAGCATAACCATATAGGACACATTGACTTAGTTACCTTACCTGTGGACACAGGGTTTCCAGGTGATTTGCGGCGATTCTGACAATTTTAATCCCATCTTCGTTTGTTGACATGGAACAAGCAAGGTTTGCCACCTTCAATACAATTCAAAACAGTGCCAATTAGTTCAGGCCACTGAGAAAAAAAACAGAAATGTCTGCTATTGTGGAATAAGAAGGGCATGTATGCATTTACCGAAAGTGTAGTGTCAAGCAACATTTTTATAAATATAACTGATATCTCCTTCATAAAATCATTCAGAGAAACCATTAAACTAAATAACCAAAGGGAGCCTCAGGGAATCAACATAAAGAGGAAATGCTGGTGAATGAATCAGTAGCCTCCCAGAGTCTCTTGTTATCAACATCTAACCCATAATAAGACATTCTTAGGGGGCTGGGTAAGGTTTACCCATGGATTGCATGCTAATAGGTTCTTGGAAGCTCCTTTGATTGTGGTTTATTTTAAGATTGTAATTGTTTTATTATTTCCCAGAGGTCTATTATGTACACTGAAGTTGCATTAAGCATAGCTGTATTTTATTCATGTTTTATTCAACATCAAATATGCTGGGATCCCAAGCTGGACAAGATAATTAAATATTATTTCCTGTTCTTGCTTTTCTACTGTAACTTAATGAACATTATATGACATTCTGGCAGCCAATTTAATTCTACTATTAGTGACACCCAAATCTATTTTAACCAATGCTTTTGAAGCTTATACTTCCTTCCACTGAAATGGGTGTTCTTTTAAATAATTACCATAATTGCCATTACCAAAGCCTGGTATTTACAGGTTTCTTATCTCACAACATTGATTCGAGAAAGGGTGTGGAATTAGTTTTCCTTCCTTTGAACACCAGTTTATCTAAAATTCTTCTTGCTAGCACCATGGGAGTTTCTAAAGAAAAGCACCTTCTTAGACCTGGATGGAGGGGGGAGGACCTTGGACTTCCCACAGGGCAAGGAACCCTG